>JAESVK010000172.1:385639-413095 GCA_017140935.1 Hamamelis virginiana | reverse complement strand
GATGCATCCAGCTAAACTGTACATATTTGATAGATTCATGAAGCGCAAGCTGTATATATATAAAATATTTGTTTTTTGTTGGAGTGGATTTGCGTGTGTTTTGTTCCTCTTTATTTGCAGCTTGCAGATTAATATTGGGGTTATTTGAGTTTCTCGTTGTGGATTTTGGGCTTTTATTGTATCTAGTGTAACATTCGTTGTGGATTTTGGGCTTTTATTGTATCTAGTGTAACATTTGTAATTTTGTTGGAATTAAACATATAGAAGATCCGTTTGGTTGCTGAGAAATAGAAGTAGAAGAAAGGAATATAATATGTTACATATTATAGTTTTTGTTTTTGTTTTCATTGTTCGGGACTTGAGAAAACTAAAACCTCTATTCAATTTAGCTCAATACAACTATTTGGTTTAGTTTAGGTGAGATTCCATGTTTTGAATTGAAAGGGCCACTCAATTTTATTGACAACGAAAATTGTTTTTCTCATCATTGATTTGGTGCCAAAAGGCCCAAAACGGTGGCAAAACCCATCGCAGTTAATGTGACTGGGAACCTTTGCATTATTGGCATGATAGTGGTCTTTTTGTTTTGAAGTGAAAGGAAAAATCGAAATTTGTTTTGAAGTGAAACGAAAAATTGAAATCTGTATATCTTTGCTTTTTTCACAGAGCTTGACATTTGTTCTAAACTCATCTTAAAAACTGATGATATGTGCTTGAATTATTGCATATGGATTCAATTTTGGATTGTATCAACCTTTGTTGGAATCTACCTATTTTATTGCAATCTTCAACAGCCTCCCCCCACCCCCACTCCCCCTTCTATTCTCATATCACTGTAATCTCTCTCTGTCTAACTATTTAAGGTGATTTTGGTTTTTTATGTTTTAAAGGTGTTTAAGAACCATGGTGCTTCAGCTGGGGCTTCGATGAGTCATTCTCACAGTCAGATAATGGCTCTTCCAATTATTCCTCCCACGGTTTCTACCCGCCTTGACAGTATGAAGGAATTTTTCGAAAAGACTGGGAAATGTAGTGTGTGTGAGATTCAATCAAAGGACCTCTTGGTTGATGAATCAACCCATTTTTTTTCAAGTGTTCCATTTGCTGCTACATATCCTTTTGAGATATGGATCATTCCTCGGGATCACTCTTCTCATTTCCATGAAATAGACAGTGAGAAGGTAATCATCAATGGTTTGATTTTAGTTCTTGCACACTTGCACCTATGATTGATTTTGCTCCTAGAATATAAAATGCAGATTGAGGCTGGCTCCCTTTTGCCGTTTGATTTTGAAATTTAGATTGCAGAATTAGATTCTTAGTTACAGAAGAATTTTGATTTCCTTTTGTGCGAATAGTAAAAAAAACAATTAGTATGACTGTATGAGTTATGTTAACTGGTTGCTAATTATCACCATATGCATGTGAAGCTATGAAGAAGAAGAAAAAAAAAAAAAACTTTTAGAATGCAATTACAAACAACTTTAGTACTTATTGATCTAATCAAACCTGCTTTAGCTTTATTAACAGTTGTGGTTTTGATTTGTTGTCAATAGTTGTATTGTTCCAGTAAGGCCCTGAAACCATTGAAATATGGTAGGAGAAATTATGGAGGGATAGCTGAGTTATGACAGGAATGCAAGAGTAGGGGTGTGAAGTTCGGGAGCCCCGCGGGGTGGTTGGGTTTGGCAGGGACTAGGGGTGTATGAGCATCAGTGGTACTTCTATCCATTACTATTATATGGAGAAAAAACTAGGGCACTTAAGATTGAACTTTAATGATGGCAAAGAAGATCTGCTTATATGTACGAACATAACTGAAAATGTCGATGATGGAATCAGTTTCTATGGATATGTCTGCATTAGGATATTATCTGAAGATTATTGCTTACTGTTACGAGAATGAGTGTTGCTGAGTTAGACAGAATAATTTATGCATGGCGCTTTGTATTTTAATTTTCCTTAAGAAAAATGCTAGTCTCTCCACCACTTTTACCATCTCCCATTATCCGCTTGGTGTGGTCGTGTGCTGACATGGCATTGCCACATCACCCACCACGTCAAGCG
Source organism: Hamamelis virginiana (assembly GCA_017140935.1). Taxonomy (NCBI): domain Eukaryota; kingdom Viridiplantae; phylum Streptophyta; class Magnoliopsida; order Saxifragales; family Hamamelidaceae; genus Hamamelis; species Hamamelis virginiana. The sequence continues at coordinate 411,028 of JAESVK010000172.1, read as the reverse complement.
GTTGATGGGCGATGGTAAAAGTGGCAATAAGAATGGCAGCACCCTTTTCTTAATTTTGAAATTTGCACATATTTAATTTCTTCATCTATAATTTAGATTCTAATACTGAGCTTATCACGCTACTCGTGCAGGCACTTGATCTTGGGGGTTTGCTGAAACTAATGCTCAGAAAGATGTCTTTGCAGTTGAATAATCCGCCATTTAATTTCATGATCCACACTTCTCCGCTTCATATTTCCATCCCACAGATGTCTTACGCACACTGGTATATACAGATCGTACCTCAATTAACTACGGTTGCAGGATTTGAAATTGGAACTGGGTGTTACATAAACCCTGTTTTCCCAGAGGATGCTGCTGAAGTTCTTAGGGAAGTAAATGTTCCAATGTAGGAATGAGGTAAATTGCAAAAGCTCATTGATGTAGATCATTCAATGATACAAGTATTATTATTTTGCATAAGAAGATGTTTACTGTATTATTCTATGGTATACTATATACAATTTGTATGCATGGAAAACTCGGGGAGAGGTCTTACACAATAATTAAAAGTAGCATGAGCCAAAAGACCTTTCCATGTGTATTAATTCTTGACATATCACCACAATAGCATACTTAGCTAACACAGCAACATGACATGGCCCAGTTTCACATTAAGGATTTAAGCGGGATAGCCAGGAGCCATAATTGATTAGATATTTTGACATGGCCTCAAGCATGAGCATGTTGAATTTTACATGAACATGCGATGGGCTTGGGTTTGTCTCTGTCTTTGTGGACATTTAAGGGGATTGAAAGTATCCATCCATAATCTCCCTTGACAAACTGCTCAATCAGAAAGTGTAGAGACTGCATCATATGACACGAATTTAGCCTCCTCTGTTTTGAATGACAGAAAATTCAAGGGAAAGCTGAAAAAGGGCTTGAGCATGCTTCAAAATGAAATTTATTTCTTAGCAATTTTCAACATTTCTTTCGAAAATTCTTATTCAAAATCCAACTTTCTTCATAAATTTACAGTATTTCTTTTTTGCATCTATTTATTTGTCAAAAAGTGATTAGTTTAAACTAAAGAAAAATGGTTGTCAAACTCTCATGGGAATTTTGTCATTTGCAAAATTCAAGTGACTTGGTCCAATATATATATATATGACAAAATAAGATATATCGTAAATACAAATAATTAGTCAAAATAAGATTTTTTTTAATAAATTTTTAAAATTTTAAGATCATCCAAACAACAATAAACTTAATTCTTGAGAAAGAACTAAACTCTTAGCAATCAATTAGGCCCTAATGGAATTTGCAATGAAGCTCTCTTAACATAATGCATAAGTTTAAAAATCTGAAAATCATTCAAAATCCATTGAAAAACAGTTCGTTTTCTCTTCCTGTTTTCTATTTTTTTTTTTTTTGCTAGGTATTGAAAAACAGTTTGTTTTATGGAATTTAAATAAAAGCTCTTTCACATAATGCATATTGTTTAAGGATAACGCTTCGAAACAGCTTTAGGGATTCGTATGTACTAACAAAAAGGAAATCCATTAATAGCCTCTGTTTGGGTCTAAGAAAATTTGAGAGAAAGGAAATGGGAAGAGTCTAGAGTGCTTTAAAAAAGGATTCCGTTTTCGAATGATTTTCACCATTTTTTTCCTCCCCCTACTCTTTCTGAGATCCAAACACAGCATTAGTGTATTACAAACCCCATGTCCAAAACAGAAATATATATTTTAAAAATAAATAAACTGAACCATATAATATAAATATTGTTTGATCAAAATCACAACTAATGAGCACCATTTGATAAGTATTTTGCATAAGCACAACAATATGTAACAATTCCATCCCTAGCACCCCTCTAGTCGAGCTAATAGAGCTATGAAGTACATTCCCCCCAAAAGTGATAAATAACAAATCTACACTTCTTATTTCTAATTATTTCAAAGCAACAACACCAGCCAAATAATCATGCAAATTTAGCATCACTAGTCATTTAACGAATGACCTTACCAAAGAACAACACGGTCGAAGAAAGATAATTTACCTTGAACTGTACAATGGATGATATGGCATTTTTTCAACCTTCCCTTTCTTTAAAAACTCTTCTTAGAATCCCAACTCCATGTTCTTCTTCTACCTATGTATTACACAGTTTAGACATTCTGCCGAAAACCCAAAGCCTGTGATCTATATATGTACCTCAAGAAATTGTTAAGAGCCTAATTCTGACCAAAAAAAGCTGGGTGACGATCGCAAAACTTATTTCTTCAAATTGATGCATGAGAGGACTTTCTTGCCATATGGGCTTATCCGGAGTGCCGAAATATGGGGCCTTATAGCCTCCACCAATACAGCATGAAGTGGCCCCTGTGCAACAGACAAGGATATAATCAGATAGAAATAAGATAAATCATAAACAAAGGTTCGGTTCCTTCATGATCTTTCTTTATATGATAATAATATTCAACGACCAGTTGCCATTTATTACAACCACCACGTCCAGCCTCAAGGTTAAGAGGTGCACTGCCATCATTTATACAAAGAAAGCATCTTAGAAATTTGCCTGTTTTCGCTTTTCTGGTGAAATGAAATCAGTGACACCCCTGAACCTTTAACTGGTGTGCTTATTGCTAATGGGTCGCTTATTGCTTGTAGACGAAGAGAAGTACAATAAATAGGCTTAGCGGGAGGGTCTACCTTGGAATGATTCAATGCAGTTTGAATAACATAATTGCCATATAGGTCCTGCATTATCTGATCAAATTGGGAATTATTTATGAACTCCTGAATTATACGAGGGAGGTATTCTTCTCCAGCCTCTATCAGACATCTCTCCACAACGTTGCTGCTATATTTCTGCATGGAGAGGTACCCATAGTTACCCTCTAATTGGTTGAGCACTTCCACCGTTGGCCATGAAAGCTTAAGGTCGAAGACATATTGCAGAACATAATTCCTGCCAAGTATAATCAGATTCAGAGCTCAACAGTTACAAATATGTGTGCATGCAGACTCGCAAGCAGAGAGAGAGAGAGAGTTTCGGAACCCATCCTATCAGTTTAACTAGTAGTTCGACTAAAGCCTCTGCTCCCGCCTTGCTCATTTAAACTGAGCAGCAACCAATGGTTGAGCCCTTTCAGCCATTGGCCGTGCTTATGGATGGCAAAAGGGTGGGTGCAGTGTGAGGCAGGGTGCCAGGATTACTCTGCTAGCAACCCAATGGAAGAAACCATGTTCCATTTCTGCCCTGCACTACGAAGGATAATGACATTCCAATACCATTATGGTGCCAGAATTGGGCAGGGTAAGGGCCTAATATTTTTACGTATGACTAATGCTACAAAGTATACAATTTCAGTTAATACAAAGCAAGCACTTGTTTTTATGTTTTGATCAAAAGCAACAAAAATGAAAAGGAATATTTAAACTGAGGAAGCGAAACACTGGAGGCATACTAGTCAATGGAATACTTCTGATGTTTAACCAATGATGGATCATAATAGCATACATCAATATTTAGCAGCGTGGGGCCAATCAAAACTTGTAGAAATATTAGTGCCCCAACTGTGTATGATTTGGTCAGCTGCATATGAAGTAGGCAGGGCAATACTTTGTTTACCCAGTGCCATTCTTAGCTGCACTGGCTTGGACGAAGTTCTCAGTCAAGTCAAAAACTAGTTCAGTTCTTCTACAACATAGGACAGAACTTTTCAGAGAGAGAGAGAGAGTGTACCCAAACGGATCTTCTGACAAAATAAGAGCATTGGAGGTAATCTCACATATCAAACGGTGTCTTTGTTCACCGTCAGAGTAACTGAGGCATTTTTGAAGCACACAGCAGCCATAACGGTCTGTTGCAACCTCAACACAGTAAGCAGTCACAGCTTCAAAAAGGAACTGCACAAAAAATTTCTTTCAGTGTCTTACTGAAAACCACCCTCGCCACAAAGGCATGTAGACAACACAGAACTTACAATGACAGCATCACAGCAGTGTGTACAGATTCCTCCACATGGAAGAGGCAAGAAAAAATAGATGCATGCCTCACACAATTTTCACTACCAAGAATGATAAATACAAAAAAAAAATAAAAAAATGAGAGCTATGAGTTCAAGTAAGACCAACCCTATTTCATAATAATTTTTATAAAAAATGCATAAGGATGACAACAGTTTGTGACTACAGAATCTAAAATTTTTTCCCAGGAATGTTTCCCTCACAAGTCACAACGACTCACAAAAAACTAAGAATATGGTGCAATAAAGGGCCTTCATTCTTGTCCCACCAGCAGGTAATGTAAACCAAAATTCATCTCTTTTTCACAACAATCAACCAACAGTAACAGCAATTTCCTAGAACAACTAAGGTCATGACATTAAAATATGCTCATGAAAAGTGTACAAAACCATAGAAATTAAGAAAAAAGAGACCCCTGCCCAATAGATGATAGTAAGGTAGACCAACTGCAAAACAGCATGGATATGTTAAATGAACCCAACTGTATAATCGTAAAGTTTGGTCACTACATTCTCCTGAATAGTCTATTAAATATAATGAAGATACACAAAAATTATTCGAGATGATCCACTATATACATTCTATCTCAAAAGGCTTTTAGAAGGAACTGAGAAGACGATGAGTCTAACCAGACTTGTGAACCATTAACCAAAGTAGCTATACTTGTGATTATCAGGCCACCAAAGACCACCAACTGCCAGCATCAGACCTTGGGTGGATGCAGCAGGATGGTAACAACTGGGGCAAACCCAGGTGACAAAGAAATCAGTGCCTTCATAGTGGTATCCCAATCAGACGTATTTGAGCTAATATTGGACTTCAAGCACTTTAGTGAGAAATGGCACAATTACAGTAGTACAACCAAGAACAAGATGGTATTGATGGAAGTGCTTGTTGAGCTGAATCAAATATTATCCAATGCTTCTAGACAACCTGATTTGTAAAGTTTTCCAAGCACCTTTTGTTTTCCTAAAACATTTCTACTGTATAGCACAACAAAGTAAACCAAACGGTTTAGAATTTTTCAATCATACAACCATGTAGATTTTAAAATGAGAATGCAGCAGCCATTAACAGGTGGGTTCTGATCCTCTATTTCAGAAATCACTACCTACAATATATTGTTAGATAATATGATAAATAAAAATCAATCTTTTGAAATCAAAAGCAATTGTGTAAATGTAAAGATTTTATGAGGTAATAAACAAATGCATATTCATTTTTGCCAAGCCATTGGCAGGCTTTCCAAAACCATGACTCACCAGGGAGATCAAAATCCCTACTGTGTTGCCTGGATGACTTGACTAGAATACTCTAAGAATGGTAAAAACATTAGTAAAAATTGAACCCAGAAATAAGAAACTTGCTCACACCTTTTGTGAAAACACATATTGAAGTTCATTGTTCTTTTAATTAAGCAGGTGACATCTACAGAGATCTAGGAGAATTCTTATACCTTCTATTTTGGAAATTAAAATAGCAATAATTTTACAACATAAAAGCAATAAAATTATTTTGAATTTACATATAATTTCAAAAAATATATAATATAAGAAATAAAAGTATATTTAACCCTAAAGTTAGAGTCATAGATCGTTCATCTGTCTAAACAGTTTGGTCTTGAATTTGTTGGATACAAGAATGATAAAAATGAAGAAAACTCATAAGCATACGAACACAAATGAGACCAAGTAAAACTTGTTAAAAAGAGGGGGGAGGAGGAGGAGGAAGGGGGATGAAGAGACCTTTTTACCCAAAAGAAATTTCAGCTGAAGTGGTCAGTAGTTTTGTTATGGCAGAGCATGAAATATAATAATAGCCATGGCAGATATGAACAGAATAAGACAGAATGTTAAGAAGCCATGCATCATCTTGAACATACATAGCACACAGTTTTATTTATTTATTTATTTTTAAGTCCTATAAAGAAAATAAGAGGTGGAGATGGAGACAAGTTGTTGAAGGAGGTGGTGTGGTGGTGGTAATACATCTTAAAAGGTGAAGCAGAGGTCTTCGCTTTGGTAGTGAAAAGTGTTGAAAGTGAAAGTGCTGGTGGTGACAAGGATGATTGTGTATGATACCATGTTCAATGATGGTGATAAAACCTCGTCTGAGGTGGTAATGCCAGTATCCGCTTGCCCAGTGACTATGTCCCAAAGGTGTTGGAGAGTTGGAAAGTTTGTGGGTACTGGTAAAGTGGTGGCAGTAAGGCATATCTCCAGAGGTGGGAATGGTAATGGTGGTGCTTCTCTTAGCACTTTTTGGTTCACTTCTCCAAAGTCCTTATAAGCAAGAATTAACCTCTCCCTTATACTTTTATGAATCTCTTAATTAATAACTGAATCTAATTCCTGGATTTGGGTCCAAATCTAAGACATGAGTCAGCACCATATATTGGAAAAGGTCTGAAATCTAAATCCCGCCCTTGATTTTTCAAACCAAATCAATTATTCTTTAAGCACAGAAAGACCGTCGCTAAGAACAATCAATTTTGTTTAATGCTTTGACCATGAAATCTAGTAATTTCTTACTAGGAAGGCCTTGGCTCTTTGATCATAGAGCAACATGAGGTGAAAATAAAAACCTACACTCTTGTTTATAAAGGGCATAAGGAGACCTTAATACCAATGAAGATGAACGTTCAAAAAAACCAAAACAACCTACTGTTCTCAACGTGCCTGAAACGGAAAGTAAGGGCAATGGGATTGTTTTCATTTAAGTGACAGATACACGGAATATCCTAAGATTTAGGATAACAAAACTATCAACCACAAGAGAAGTAATCCTAACTAATTTCCTTACACAAAAATATTAAAAAAATTAAGTTGTGTAATGTGTCGTAAACAATGCAAAATACACAACTGTAGGGCTTCATCATGAGAAAGACATTCCGAACTTATCACTATTCCATACGAATCCACAAAAATAAGTTTAACTCAATAGGCATGATGTGATTTTAGAGAACTTTATCATTCAAAAATAGCTGAAAATTAAATTCCACAAAGCTGCATTAGTTTCACTTTCTGGCCAGCCTTATTCTCTATTTTTAAGGTCTGTCCTTATAAGGCCTTATAAGATACACTTTACATCTTAATGTTGTTTTCCTCTTTAATCATTGTTTTGTCACTGTAATTAATGAATCACTAGATGGACAAATAGAAACATGAAGCCATAGCAGATGCAATTGTAATAAAAGGAATGCACAGGTAGATCATGTAGCAGAAAGGATACCCTTACCTCGACATGTCTAGGCATCAAGTGTTGCAAGCAGCGTTTTGCAACATGACTACCATTTATGTCTTTAATCATATTCACAATACCATGCTTCAGGGATGAAACAACCATGGAAAATTGTTGTGGAGTTTGAATTGTTTCAATCACCTTTTGAACAGCTCGCGTTCTGATTTTTATAAAAAGAAGAGGTTTACTGAAATATGTTGCACCAGTTGGGGAGAAAAATGAAAGAAAAGGGCATGAGAACACAAACCCGTGCATGTTGCATGAAATTCTAACAAGGTCGCCATCTTTTTCAGTGATTGCATATACTATCTGCGTCCTCTGATCCTCATTGCATGCTTCAAGCAGCTTCTGGACAAGGTAATTGCCAAAAGGGTGTGTCATAAGCTCAACAATATGATAAACTATCTCAAGAAATATCTTCTCAACATCTTCTGCAGTGGCCTCTGACAGTTTCCTTTGCAAGAAACGGCAACCACACTGATCCTTTGCCATGAAATAAATTTTACCAGCAACTTCATCCACCGAGTTAAATTTCTGAGGTTGTAACCTTTGATTATCATGTCTGCCATCTTTAGTATCAGGTGACTGACCCCAGAAGTTCCTACCATCCAGCTGGAATAACCCAGAACTTAGGATAGGTGCATTCTGGTGCAAATGACCATTCGAAAGCACCCTTGTGTTCAAGCTGAAATTTTCAAGTGATTCATTTTCTTCAATAGAATTAAACTTGACAGCTTTGACTGGATTCAAACTCTTCTTCCTTGTTAATATCTTTACAGGAAAATTTGGTTTCCCCACTTTGCCAAGATCTCGGATTGCATCAAAATCTTTGGCAGAAAGAGCTGGCCGTGGATGGGCTATACTGCTCGGAGAAATTTTCTTCTGTCCATGTGCAAATGGACAGCTCTCACCCCTCCCACAGAAACCTTGAGCATAGTAGCGACAAAGAATGCTTCTCGTTGATGTGGGTCCTGAACAGTTAAATCCCCTGGAAATTGCATCATTGTTCTGAAAATTTTCCTCATATAAATGTTCATATTGATGGGAAAAGTGCTCATCAGTACATGCTTGCTTCATGTTCCAAGTACCAAGCCCACTTGTCGCATTCACACTAGCATGAATTGGATTTCGAGCTTGATTGAGCTGATTTTGGAGCTGTTGCAAGTGTAGGTATTTGTGATGCATCCTAAAATACTGCTCTTCCTCTATAGTTAACCATGGGACATGGGACTGGCTTAATCCCTGGGACTGCATTTGAGGAAGAGGGTACTGTAGACTTGAGAATGACAGATGTTGATATGACCCAACTGGGAGCTCAAATCCTGGGGATGAAACACTCGAGGGAATCCGTGGAGGGTCTGTTTGATGACCTAATGGCTGGTAAGACACGGCTTTCTGCATCTTTACTTGATTATCAAACTTTAGAAAGTCCAGATTTTCTTGATCATTCATTCCCACATTGAATCGATCATGGCCATTTGATGGGAGGACTACAGGACTCATGTAATTCATTGAATTGGGTGAATGGAGAGGGGAGGGATGAGATTTCTTCAAGCAGTTTGTATGCTGCTCTTCCAGTAAAAGTGTGTGATTCGATAACCCATTATGATTGACCCACTGGGATTTTTCAGGTTCCATTGTCATTCCATCTTTGAAGTTCAAATCTGCAATTGCAGATGTCAAGGATTGCTCATCAGGCAGGTTAGAATCCTCCGGCTCAATTATCTTGATAGGTGTTTGGTGAACATTTCTTATGCCTAATTTCCCACCAAATAAACTTCCATGGGTCTGAAGTTTCTCATTGGGTGATCCTTGAGAAGAATTCGACAAAGAATTGCTAGGTTTGCCAAAGGACAAAGCAGCATTGCTGCTGGCGCTTATAGCCTGGGTTGCGCGGTAGAAGTGTGTACACGTGGCAGGTAGGGGGGATTTTCTCTCCTCTTCTTCCAAAGTGATCAGTACCGAATTTGCCAAGGAATCCATCAGGTAGGAACCACCAGCATGTGGATTTCCACAGGTGGCTTTTGGTATCTCATCTAAAAGGTTATTGAGTTCGACTTCTTGTTCAGTCTTTCCTTCTTCCATCTTGCATATGAAAAAAGTCTTGAGACTGTACCTTGCTACCAGACAAAGCCACTACTCTGCAATGCAGATTCAAGGACAACCTATTTCTTGTAACAGATATCTATTCAACCAAGAAGGCCATCCGTGTGATGATTTTCCCTGAAAATTATATACATCACATTAAAACATAATAACACAACCCAACTCATCTCATATCATAAAAGTGATAAATTTCAATGAAAAATTAGAAGTTGACTGATATATAGAGGCATATTCAGTGATTCCCTTCTACCAGCAAAGAATTCAAAATTACAATGAAAACCCATTTATCTAAACCCATAACCGTATGAAACTAAATTATAAAACCAATTTCACATTATAATAATAAGAACAGAGAATGTATGGTAAAAACAGGTAAGGATAGAGAGAGAAAGAGAGAGAGAGAGAGGGACGGATGGTCTTTCCTCTCTCCAATTCGTCATTAAAAAAATCCCAGGAGACAAAAACCATAATACAATTTTCCCAACAAACAAACAGATACAGAGCAGAGAAAAGGGTGAAAGGAGCAAGAGATACTCCGATAGTATCATGAGACACATGTCAACATTCAATCAACACAGATAAATTATATACCAGAAAAGAGGCATTCTGAGCCCAAAACCCAGTTAAAAACTCAAACCTTTCATCTTACAATCATCATGATCATGATCATCCAAGAATCCATTACTCAATTTGACATCCAAGACCCACTGTCAAAACAAAGGAAAAAAATCCAAATCGGATTTGATAAAGCAAATCCCAATCAAATTAAATAAGCCCATCAAACATACCAAAACCCCAAAAACCCTGATCATCAAAAAAACATTCCCAAATATAGGAAATAAAAAATCAAGTCTTTCAAAGAAACCCACAATACCAGACCAGAAATAACAATAACCCATCAAAGAACATGGACTAATAAATCACAGAACGAAAGTTATACGAATACATACAGACTAATACACAGATTAGAAGGAAAGAGAGTTAATGAGACGTACCAATCACGTAAGATGGAAGAGACCACCATTACCAATGAAAAAAGAGTTTGCAGCTTTCGGCTCTGAAATTATATGGAACGCAGTGGAGGCTAATGGGAGAGAGAGACTTGCAAGGGAAGGAAGAGAGAGATTTTTAGAGAGAGAGAGTGTGTCTCAAAACATCAACAACACCACACCCAACAGGCCAACACCAACTACATGGCAAGTACCATAACATGCATGATTTCTTTCACTTGTTTCTTATGTTATATTAGTTTTTGGGGACTATGCTATTTTAGCAGTTTCCACTCCTCTTCTTGCTTGTCCCACATTACACCTGTATTGTCTTATGTGACTAAGTGGCTATGAGCTCAACATAAAAACAAGAGATATTTTAATGGAATATAATAAATTATAAATTTATTTTAATATTACAATTATTTATTTTGTGTTGGAATGTTTGAAGCTGAAGATGATGGGAAAATGGAATACAAAGTAACATTATTTTTTTTTTGGGGGTTTGGTATGGAACAAGATTTTTAATGTACAATCATTTAGTAATTAGGGTGAAGACAAATACTCTTTCAAAAATTTAAACTTCAAATGTGGGGCACCACAGCAGAAAGTTTTTAATTCAATTTTTTTTCAAATATTAATTAATGCAGAAAAATGGAGGATAGTTTTGTGTTTGTTCAATGATTAGTCCAATCAAAAGTCTAGATATGACGATGTGGTTTTCCATTGGTGTAGACAAAGAGGCAAGAGCGTGATTGAGTATAATTGAAGAAGTTCAACTTGTAAACGGAGAGGCATGGACATGGCGAGTACAGTGGAAGAAGGTCAACTTAAAATGCATGTTTATAAGGGTTGAATGTGAAGATTGGCTTTTGGACTGCAAATGAGCCGATTCCTTCATGAACGGTTCGCAAACACGTTCGATAAAAACTAAGTTTGAGTTCGTTTATTTAGTAAATAAGCCGAGTTCAAGCCTGAAATTTAGGCTCATTTAATAAACAAGTTAAGTTCAAGCACGCATAGACTCAGCTCGTTTGTATTCGTGAACGAGTTTGTTAGTAGGCTCGTGAACAAGCTCATTAAGAACTTGTGTTTAGACTCATAAAAAAATTTTAATTTTGACTTGAATAAGCTCAACATATTCATGACTTTATTTTTTGGCTTGAATTTTTTATTTTTAATATAAACCAAGTACACATTACAGCTTGGCTCAACTCGTTTGCAGCCCTAATTGGCTTGTAAAATTCACTTGTTGGCCTTAGCCTACCAAACCATTTGCTAATTTTAATGTCAATGAATGAATAAATAACAAATTTTCATTATTTAGAGTTCTAAAGTGGTGAAGCTTTAGTAACATTATGTTTTTTCTCCATATTATATTAGAAAATTTATCCTGAATATGAATTTCACTTCAAAATTCACCCGGTGAGTTCATTAATGGCATTTCAATTAGAATCAATATTAACGAAAATGCCATGTATCGCTGTAAAGTATTGTTACAAGTGGCACTGTAAATATATAAGAAAATGGCACAAACTTTTAAAACTATCAATTGGTGAATTTTCAAAACTACCCTAATTCCAAATTTACGGTAATACTTAATTATAACAATACTCAATAGATAATACCCATAAAAATAAGAGTTTTAAATTTGCAGCCTATCTAATAAATAAATAAACAAAATTATTTACAAAAAAGGGTTATTGCTCTGGCCCCAATCTTGGCTGTCATTGTAGGCACTAAGCAAAAAAAATAAATAAATAAAATGAAACAGGTCCATAAGCAAAAGGAAAATAAAGAAAAAAAGGAGGAATAGAAGGGAACCTAGAAAAGTAGATTACAGTGTAATTTGATTACATTGGTAACTTAAATTACATTCCAAATTGCATCCTACTTGTTTGGATGAGTAGGGAATGTGAAGTCAGATTACATTACATTACCTAGAAATGCGTTTGGATAGCCATGTAATTTAATTGACTGTAGAGTAGATTACATTATATTATCCAGAATAACATTACTTTACACAGAAATGCGTTTGGATAGTCATGTAATTTAATTGACTGTAAAGTAGATTACATTACATTATTCATAATACATTGGTTGAAGTCTGCAATCCATTTTACAACCTTTCTTCATGATAAATTACACCCGTAAAGTGGATTACATCCGCTCCATAACGCGTCAAACATGATTTAAGCTATGTAATGTAATATGATATTACATTACATAGCACTTTACACCCAACCAAACACCCCTTAAGGGAAAACTGTAATGTGTACTTGCATGCCAAGTTGGCATTGAAGTTACCAACCCCATAATAAACAATTGGAAAAAAAAAAGTTACATTATTTGCATATGAACATATTTAATTCACTCGCACATTGACATTAATTCATGCATGTACACAAGATTTTTATATGGTTATGTGTCATTAATTGGTTGAATGAGAGTGAATGTGAAGTTGCTTTCATCTTAGAATCAAGTAGTAGGAGTACCAATTATTCAACATTAATCACAATATCTAAATTGACTCCCACAAAATAATAATATTAAAAATCAGAAGCAATGTGTTTAAGAGAAAAGTAAAATTTTATCAATCGATATGTGTAATTAATTATAATAATAATATCATAAAAGAGGAGTAAAAGCAATGCTATAAAGTGTGGGATTTGATCGATCTACACCATCCAAATTGGTAGATCTCAATCGTGAATGGTGTAGATTATGTTCAGTATTAAGATGAATGGAGAAGATACTCAATATGAGAGAGAGAGATGAATGGAATAATGGGCGTGATTTTAGGAAGGTGTATAGGTTGTTGTTTCCATTTCAAAAGGGGTGATTTTGTTACCTTTTATCGAGCTTTTTTTGGCTTGTAACAAATTCAACTTTAAGCCTTCGTTTGAGCCTTAAACCATGGGATGGATAAGGTCCAATCAATGAAAATATCAACTATGAATCAAAATTATAATAACAACGTACTCTCATTTTTCCACAATAACTTATTCATCTAATAGCATATATATATATATATATATATATATATATTTGCCCTTTCTGTGAATCAAAACAGTATTAATTATATTAAAGATAATAACTCAAAATAGTTTCATCAGTCTCTAACCGGCCATTGATTCACTTTGATGACTACTTTATAGGTTAATCGGATCAACTAGCGATTTATTTTATTAACTCTATCAAATTACAAAATAAGCAAAAATAAAATGTTTGAAATTTAGATAGGAACAAAAAAAGGAATAAAAGTATACAATCTATTATTCAGGAGTATATTTTTTTATTTATTAATACGACCTAGATTGATTGACAATCTGAGTCACTAATTCAACTGGTTGGACGTTCTGATTATGGTAATACTAAACTTTAAGGATTGTTTGGCAAACCCGAAAATTAAACCTGACCAGATGAAGATGGATTTTTCTTGTTTTTATATTAACACAGTTTGATAAGTTATTTTTCTCTGTAAATTAGTTCAATCTTGTCCGAAAAATAAGGTAGAAGCACAATTTTTTTAAACTAACTGTAAACTGATTTATATAAAAATAAGATAATTGAAAAATATCAACCCTAACCTGTTTTAATTCTACCAAACTCTCTTACATTTCATTGCTGGCACCTAATCCCAAGGAAGTTAAGTGAAACTTTTCAAGTGGGTCCCAAGACCTAGCTATAACAATGGTTGTGTTGGGCTGACATGTTCCTTCCATCTAAGGAGATCTCTCTTTCTTGGCCATGGCAAAGTCAAGCAAAAAGAAGAGATGAACAGAAAAAGTTTGTATCTTTCCAGCAAAGAGGCACGTCATCTCTTTTATTCCAAGTTCTTATACTCCGTAGAAGATTATAATGGTTTATTTGAATGGTCAGCAAACCTCACTTTAGTCTTTAGATTAGATGGAATGGAATGTCCACCAAAATTTCATACCAACTTCTTAACATATAGCATTATTTTATTTTATTTATTTTATTTTATGCCAATTAAGTCTGTCATTTTTGGAAAAATTATTATCAATGTCTTATGGCCAAAATATGCTAACGAATTCGCCTTTTGGGGGACCATTGAGGATTTAAGGCCCCACCTTATGTGTCAAATATTGCCCACCAATGGCCTATTATGAGGGTGCACCTTTCACATTGATCATTCATTCAAGCTGGTTCATATTACCCATTGTCAATGTGCTTTTTTTTGGGTATCGTGGTAAGAGGTATCATGACCAACTCGCGCGCATCAGACTAAGTTCTTTTCCCTAATCCGGTCAAAAATAGGTTCACACAAAAATTATGAGATTCACGATATATAATCCCGTGGTCTAACTCCATTTTCAAGTAGACTTGTATACTTAAATTTTTTGCATCATTTCATAAATTATATCTGTCCATTAGATTTGTACTATTAAAAAAGGATCCAACAATTGATTATTTAAATGGATTGTATTAACATTAACAGTCCAAATTGATCTAGTGGACTATTATGAGAGAGGGGACAGGAAAGTAGTACATAAAAGTGAGATAAAAAATCTCCACGTACTCTAGACATGTGTCTTATATACTAATGTTCTTAACACTTTTTTATTTATTTTTTTATTTTTTTAGTTTTTTGAAAAGCATGATTTCATTAAACAACAGCATATCTTCTTACACTTACACCCAGTAAATCTTGGCTTGCCCATCCCAATTGATGAGTAGGTTGGGTTAGGCTTTGGCTAAGTTTTCAAGTTCAATGTTTAACTGTCAATTTTGGGTTAGGTTTTAACCCCATTGTTATGTACATATTATTCATATAATGCTGGTACGACCCAATTTTAATTTTTTTATTTTTTACCGACCAAACGAAAATATAAGTTGATATAAAGTTTGAGTCGGCTCAAAATGATATGTTTTTCCAAAAGCCCCATGTGAATATTATTTTTGATCAATTGCTCACCTTTACAACAGAGGTGTAGTCGGTGCAATTTCTCTCTTTTCATCCACTATTATATGCATAAAAAATCATTTGCCGAATGCTTTCTCTGAAGAGTGTTCAAATTTGAATAGTGAGAAAGCTAAAGAAAATTTGAGATTGACAGAAGTTACTTTTGTTGGAGTCTCGAATTCTGATATGTCGTTTCGTTGCTATGCCAAATGCTGACAGAAGAGGTGTTTAACATGGGCTCGTAGCATTATCTAATGGGCCTTCAAATCGTAAGAAATTATAAACAAAAGTCCAAAACAAAAGCCCAAAACTATCAAAAGACAAGGACATGCACGTCCTTTTGTGTTTAGGGTTTTTGAAAGGAAGGGGCTAGAGAGAAGAATTGTGAAAAAAAATAAAATATCCGGTTTTGGAGGTAGAGCCGTGGTGCTATTTGAATCACCGCTTTTTCGTATGTATTTACACTCTCTCCCTCTCTTTATCTCTCCTCTACACCCCGAAAGTCTTGGCGGCTACCTTCGTCCCGAAGCCAAAACCCCTCCAGACTTCCCCATTGACTCTTAAATTCCAGACTCTTAGGGTTTTATCCTACACCCTCTATCCATCTATCTCCACATATCTCTCTCTCTCTCTCTCTCTCTCTACAGCAGAGTCTTCTTCCGTCGTCGATCTGATCATGGCGGCCATTGTTCCACCCTCAGATCGTATCCTTTCCAACTCTCATCACCTGAGTATGCTTCCTTTTTTTGCGTGATATATATTTAGGTGTCTTTCAGTTCTCACGATCTGTTTGATTTGGGCGGATATATATTTCTGTGTGGTGTGTAGATATATGTACATGATCTGGGTTTTGTTAGGGTTTATGTTTAGATTAGTAAAACATCAGTTGGATCCTATTCATAAATTTCATATATGTTATCAGCTTTATGCGGTTTGTGCTTGTTCGGTGAGACCCTGTAAAATTTATTATCTGGTTCTCTCTCTCTCTCTGTGTCTATACACACACACACACACACACATATATATATATGTACGTATGTGTGTATATTGTATAAATTTGCGCGCGCGCGCGCGCGCACACACACACATATATTTGTGGGATATGTATAATTCACGTATGAATGGTTTTGGTGCTTATTGATTTGGAGATCTGTAGTAGGAAAAGTTTTGAATGGAAAATTCAAGAGGGGGGGTCATTGGTTGTCAACTTGTTATAGATACTGAGGACTATATTGTGGATGGGAATGATCCTATATATGGTGATAAATTGTTCGATGATGTGGAGTGCATGAGTTTTTCTTTCTGTTTTGTTTTATTGTTTGACTTTGAATGGTAGATTATTGGGAATAGTCAAGGTGTTATACAAAAGAGTGTAATTTGAATATTTGTTATGTTAAATTCTTCAGAAACATGGGTTTTGTTTCCCTTTACTTTTTACCACTACAGAAGCTGCAGATTTATTGCAAAAGTTGTCATTAGATTCTCAGACCAAGACCCTTGAAGCTCCTGAGCCTACTAAGAAGGTATTTTGCAGTTTGATTCATTCTTGTAATGGGTTGAAGAATTTCTGCTTTTAGTTGTTTGATGATATGGGTAAATGATTCTTTGCGTGTAGCCTTCTGCTGTTCAGTATGGGTATATTGGTTCGGGTAATTTGGCTAACGGTATAAGCAAGCCATTTGAACGATCTACAACCCCCGTTCATCAGGATTTTATGGATCCAAACATGTGTTACCTTCCCAGTGGGTACCCATCTACTGCCTATTATTATGGAGGTAAGCTGTTATCTGTGGGTGATGCTTTATGAGATTGCTTTAAGATATTTGTTTATTGAATTGGGTGGTTAAAAGGTTACCTGTAATATAAAAGAAAAATGCACCTTAAGTGAGTAGTTGATATGTAATTGTTCTTTCTTGTGTAATTGTTCTGCATACAATAAGGAAGCAAGGTGTTCACATGACATTATTGTTTTTTCCTGCAGGCTATGATGGGCAAGGTAATGAGTGGGAAGACTACTCTAGATATGTGAATCCTGATGGTGTTGAGATGCCTCATGTAAGTTCCCTCTATTTTCTGTATCTATTTGTGGATTTTACTTGAATTATGTTTGGAAGTAAAAGTTCAGAGATGGCTCGTAATGATTTATAGTGTTCTATTCCCCTCTCTGTCTATCTGAGGGGTGATCTTTATGTAAATGAATTGTAACTTAAAACTGAATTTTTTACTTTCATTTCCATAGTTGCCTCCTTTTACTTGTACAAAAACTGGTGGTCTGCTGCTTTTACTGATCAATTCATGGGTGCTAATTCATAAAACAATTGAACTGTATAGAGGTTTGGAAATCTATATAAAGCTTATTGTAAATACTATTTTTTACAGTCAGGAAAGTCCTTTTTTTATTGAAGTCCTTTTTACTTCTTTTAGTTTTGATTTAAGTTCCTACCAATCTTTGATGAGAGTCCAGTTAAAGAGTCTTCAGCAATCTTCTAAGGGTTGTTTTTGATGTTGACAGGGTGTATATGGAGAAAATGGCTCTCTCATGTATCACAATGGTTATGGATATGCACCATATGGAGCATATGCCCCGCCGGGTTCACCTGTTCCAACCATGGGACATGACGGTCAGCTGTATGGGCCACAACAGTACCAGTATCCTACTCCTTATTACCCTCCCCCAACACCAACTAGTGGTCCTTTCACTCCCAATCAAGTCAAGGTTCCCCAGGCGGAGGTTTCAACTTCAGCTGCAGCTGATCAAGTGCCTTTGTCTGTTGAAACAGCTAAAGGAAACCCTAATGGTGGAAGTCTGAATGGAAATAATGGGTCAAAGCCACTAAGACCGAGCTACCAGAATTCATCTATAAATTCAAATAGTTCCTATGCAAGGGGGGCCTTACCAGGTTATCAGGACCCGAGATTTGGCTTTGATGGGGTTCGGTCTCTGAACCCTTGGCTGGATGCCTCTATATTTTCTGATGGGCAGAGCAAACATGCCGCGAATGCTGGGATCTCTTCGCCAGTTTCACATGCCACAAACTTTCAATCTGGAAGGAATCAGAATCTTCGTCCCCTTCCACATTTCATGGTATGTAAGAGCTTTGGTCTTTCTTAGAGTTGCTTTAAAGGTCGTTTTAGATTGGCTTCAAAATCTGCGCACCACTTGCTATGAGCTTCCATGAGCTCACTATCTGTCATAAATTACTATGCACAAGCCCAATCTTTGGATAAATAACCAAATGAGGGTTCCATACTAATTTCATGGCCAAATTGACTATGTGGGGTATGCATTGGATGACATGCCACAACAATGTTTGCTTAATGGTAGAGCTTGTAGCAAGGCGAGAGGGTGCCCTTGTGGTAGCTTTACTCTAATAATAAGAATAGTGACAATGAGGAAAATTATTATTATTGTTATTATTTTGTATTGTCTATTTTTCATTTTGGCCGCTTTACTGGCATTCTAATACAACCAATTTGTACATTTGCATTATATAGAAATGGAAATTGAATACTTTCTTCATCTGGTTTCAGGAAACTTGTGATTTTACAGATGAGTTCATATAACTAAACATTTCAGTAATTAATGAGGTAGTTTTACTGAAATTTGGGTTTATCTATCTGTTCACAGGGTTTGCAGCAAGCAAGACCAACATCTGGCATGGGCCAAGCTTCTGGATTTATGAACCGTATGTATCCAAACAACAGGATGTATGGCCAGTGCGGAAACACATTTAGAACTGGTTCTGGCTTTGGATCTATGGGATATGATTCCAGGACAGGTGGGCGTGGGTGGTTAGCTGTTGATAGCAAGTACAAACCCAAGGGCCGTGGCAATGGTTTCTTTGGCTACAGCAATGAGAATATGGATGGTTTGAATGAGCTGAATAGAGGACCTAGAGCCAAGGGTTTCAAGAACCAAAAGGGTTTTGGACCAATTACTTTGGCGGTCAAAGGGCAGAACCTCCCATTGAATGAGAATAATATGGATGATAAATTGCTTCAGATTCCAGACAAGGAGCAGTATAACAGAGAAGATTTCCCTGAGAATTACTCAGTTGCCAAGTTCTTCATCATTAAATCCTACAGTGAGGATGATGTTCATAAAAGCATTAAATATAGTGTGTGGGCTAGCACACCTAATGGCAATAAGAAGCTGGATGCAGCATACCAGGAAGCCCAGGAGAAGCCTGGTGATTGTCCTGTTTTTTTGTTATTCTCTGTGAGTATTGAGTTATTTGTTGCCTTTTGCTGAGTTGAGTTGCGTGGTGCACAAATGTTCTTGGATTTACTCGGTCATGCAATTTTTTTCAGGTCAACACTAGTGGGCAGTTTGTCGGTCTAGCAGAGATGGTGGGCCCTGTGGATTTTAACAAGAGTGTAGAATACTGGCAACAGGACAAGTGGAATGGTTGCTTCCCTCTGAAATGGCATATTATAAAGGATGTACCAAATAGTTCATTGAAGCACATTACACTTGAGAACAATGAGAACAAGCCTGTCACTAATAGCAGGGATACTCAGGAGGTGGGTGTATGCATGTGTGTGTGTGGTTTCAACCTGTTCTACTTTGTTACCTCCAGTCTTGGTGCCCTTTCCCCATTCTCTAACTTCGTTCCTAATATTATATGGCTGCTGCAGGTAAAATTTGAGCAGGGTATTCAACTTCTCAAAATTTTCAAGGGTTATTCAAGCAAGACATGCATCCTGGATGATTTCGGGTTTTATGAAGGTCGTCAGAGGACAATGCAGGAAAAAAAGGCTAAGCAACAGCAGTTTCAAAAGCAGGCAAGATACACGCCTCCTTAACTTTGCTCCCAATGTTTTTGAGTGTGCTTTCTTTATTTGAGAACTTAAGTTGGATTTTTAGGTTTCTGTTATTTTTGGATTTTACAAATGCTATAAAAGGAATTTACAGTATGAAATTTGATATGTTTATGAGGTGATTAATTAAATTGTATTTGATGTGGAATCTCCTTGGTGTTAAGCTTATGAAATTCTAACCTTCTAAAACAGGTGTGGGACGGAAAGCCCAATAATACCATTTTAACTGATGAAAAAGACAATGATGGGCTGATAGGAATACAGAAATCTTTAGACGTTGCCTCAGTCTTGTTAAAAGAACCAGCAGCAGCAGTAGTCAAGGCTAATGGAGAAGTGAAGTTATTAGAAGAGAATGGATCGGCCACATCTGCTGTAGATGCTCCTAAAGGTGGTAAACCAGTTGTATTGACTGAAAAAAGAGTAGTTTCAAATGGGGTTGCTAGTGCTTGCTAGCTGTTCTTCCTTTGGTCATCTCCTTTCATTAGGATGGCACTATAGTTGGTGGGGTCTTTTGAGATTGGGGCAAAGTTTTGCTGGTTAAAATAGCATACACAGGCAAATTATGATTTTGTTTCTCCAGTTGGGTCTTGCTTACCTTCTTCAAAAGGAGGCATTTAAAATAGATTAGGAATGAAAAGCCCTCTCAGCTTTCTTATAGTGTGGTTAGACAAGTTGACTGCCTAGAATCTCTCTCTCTCTCTCTCTCTCTCTCTCTCTCTCTCTCTCTCTCTATTTTATCTTTCTAAATTGTCTTCGCCAAGCTTAGTTATTTTCTTTTTCTTGGTAATGTCAGTTTTTTTTTGGGTCGCTTCAGATGCTTCCATTTATATAGCCTTTTGTTGTCTGTATATCTAGCATTTTTCTTATTAAGCACCATCACATCATGTGTAAGAAGAGTGAGAATCAGTAGTGAAGAGTATTGAAACAGAAAGAAGAGGGAGTCAAGAAGAGTGGGGTTTTCTTTTTCCTTCCCTTGGAACTGGAATGATGATCTCATCTTCTCATCGCATGCATGTATGACTTCTTGAACTCCGATCAGCCATCTTCTAATTCAGACTTGTGTTATTTAATCATGGTTGATGGTAAATCCTTAACATGTCTCTGCTGTTGTGTTTCACTGGTAGCATCTTTTTGGTTAAACTAACTATGTAACAACTTTAAAAGCTGAGAGGCTATTTATAAGGTAAAATTTGTAATTTTGTGTCAGATGATCTCCATTGATCAATTACAAAATAAAACTTGAAAAATCATTTAGTGGATATCTGATCATATTTCATTTCGTAGCACATTGTATGCTCCATTCCACATCCTTGAGCCTTTTTCGTGTTTCTTAACATGGCGACGCTAAACAAAAGAGACGAACTTATTATCAAAATTTTAAATACAGTTCCTTCTAAAAACAATCAAAAAAGTTTTACTAAAAAGCACATATTTTAAAATTAAGAAAAAATTATAGGTACATTTTATACCTGCGAACTAACAATTGTGATACGCATAGAAAATCAAGTGCGTTCATGTGAATATACGTGTTGTTTGGTTTTTTTTTTTTTATATTGGCTGACAGAAGGGTACAATCTAGTCTGTATCAAATTGATAGTAAAGGGGGTTGATGTGTTACAATTGATAATTCATTATCAGGGATATAAAGTATTTTTTCTTGATATTACATGAGGTCAATCTGTAATTTCTTCTAAAATTAATTTTAAAAAATTCACTTGGTAAATGTGTATGGTAATTCTTATTTATTAGTGCATAACATATATATATATTTTTTGGTACATTTAACTATTTAAGAAACATTAGTTATAAATTCACACAAACCTATACCTATTAAGACTGGAAATGTAGACCATTCGGTGAAGGGAGGGGGAGAGGCGCTGTTGGGTACAAGTTGCTTGGCTAGTGCATAATATTGGCTTTATTTATGATAAGGCAAAACTCCGCATCATTTCTATTTATATTTTGTCACGCGTTAGAATTAATCATTTTTAAAAATAAATGAATGCATGAACACCAATATATGAATATAAAGATGTATCGATATTCAAGCGGATATTTGAATCAAATATCCAAACAGGATATGTTTTCATAAAAACGCAAGAATGTAATATATATATATATATATATGTCACGTTCCCATTACACTCTATTTTGATACCTTCGTTTACATCTCATTTTCAAAACACTACCTATGATAAATATTTTGACGAACCAGCCGTTGGATTCAATACATTTCTTATGCATATCATGTATACCAAAAATCATAGTGATCTAATGGTTATATTTTAAGAAATGTCACTATAAAAAACTGTTATGTTTTTAATTAATAAAAAAAAAAAAAATTTTTCAAAATGATATTTTTCAAAAACTAACCGTTGGATCACTCTATTTTTTTTTTCATACATGACAAACATAAGATAAATATCTAATCTAATGGTCGGTTTATCAAAATATTCGACCTACATTGGTTTTTGAAAATGAGGTGTAAATATAGGTGTCAAAATAGAGTGTAAGGGAAACGTGACCCTATATATATATATATATATTATTTGAGTACATAGGGGGTCTTTTTTTAATTTTTTTGGGATAGGAGCATAATATCTTATATAAAAATCAATCATGAAATGTAATGTAAAACTTCATGCTAAGTATTTTGCCAAATCAAATCCAGAAGAAACATTTCCAATGGAGGTGGCAAAATTTAGAAAGGTTCTAAATAGAGAGAGCATTATAGGCATTCTTATCACCTCATAATTTTTTTTTACAAATCTCTCTTTTCAAAGTACAAATAAGAATTCAAAAAATTTCAAAATAGAAATGTCTAGCCAAAATTGCTATTATGGTTGGAGTGCACAATCTATTTTTTTGATAAAAAATTGTACAACCTTTTGACTAGTAAAATGAAGAGGCAAAAGATTATCGAGTATTTTGACCAGTCATGATTGAAATTGCTTCAAGGGACAAGTGTTAAGTCAGAGGATATTTTAATGTGATAAATAAATAAAAAATTTTGGAAAATCTCAAAAATTTCATAATATAAAATTAGACATTGTATTGTAGTTAAAGAAAAAGACTTTTTCATACTTATATAGTTTTCTTTTCTTATATTATTGAAAAATGAAAATAAAATTGGTAAAATTGGCGGAAAGATGGCAATTCTCACTCAA
This sequence comes from Hamamelis virginiana, assembly GCA_017140935.1. Classification (NCBI taxonomy): domain Eukaryota; kingdom Viridiplantae; phylum Streptophyta; class Magnoliopsida; order Saxifragales; family Hamamelidaceae; genus Hamamelis; species Hamamelis virginiana. Next base: position 387,761 of record JAESVK010000172.1, on the reverse strand, counting down.
GAATCCAAATTTGTCCGTCATTTCTCAAACTGTCAGCTCCCGTCACGCTAGTCTGCCTCTTGAAATTTGATTGAACACTTTAAACTGAGAGAGAGAGAGAGAGAGACATACGGGGGAGCGCAGTTCTAGGGCTTTCTATTCTAGCTCAGTCTTTTATAGCTTTCATTCATACAGTCGCAGAGTGAAAACCGTCATTTCTAGGGTTAGGGTTTCTCTCTCTCATCCGTTGTTGGTTCAGTCGAAGAAGAAGAGTAAGATTTGAGCGAACATGGGGTTCCAAATGCAGCCATATGGCGTACAATCAATGTTGAAAGAAGGACATAAACATCTCTCAGGCCTCGATGAAGCAGTTCTGAAGAACATTGACGCCTGCAAGCAGCTTTCCACCATCACTCGGACTTCTCTTGGACCTAATGGTATGTTTTTTTTCCTAAGATCTCTGATCCATAAGTTGTTCTGTGTTGGCATATTGTTTGTACTGATTCGTGCTGTAGGAAGAGATCAAGTAGTTTTACATTTAGGCTTTGTTTGGTTGTTGAGAAAGTGTAAAAGTCTTGAATCTTACATTTTCATTATTGAAGCGGAAAAAATGTAAAAAAACTCCACTGATGCGAACGAACTATGCTTAGTTAACAAAACAGCATAAAGCATGAGATTCATAATTTTTATGTTATTTTACTTGTCTCAATTTTCTCAGCTACCAAAGGGAGGGTTAAGTTCTCAGTAATAGTATGATTGAGAAGATTGCTTGCTTGCCATTTATGGGAACTGAAAGTGGCTGTTTTTTTCCCCGTCTTTTATGTATGAAATTAATAATTCGCTGCCTTACAACAAAATTGTTGTTCATTATCTTGATCATGCTTTGGTATTTTGCGGTTTAGGGTGGACCATCTAGAACAACATTCTGACGATTGTCTCTCCTGAAATTTAGGAAATATTGCAGGATTTTTTTTAAAAAAATTATTTTTTCTACAAAATTGTTTGGAAAATACCATCAGGAACTAATCTGTACTGAGAATTCTGTAAAACTCAAAATAGTTTGATTGAATAAATTTGAGGGCTAGATCAAAAGATGGTGGGAAATTTGCACAGTTAAATTGGTGGCATTCTATTTCTAGATAGTGATTACACTTACATGGTATTGTAATAACTCATTGAGATTGTGTTTATTGAGTGGTCTCCGACCTGTTTTTATCTCTATTATGTTGTGTTCAGGTATGAATAAGATGGTCATCAATCATTTAGACAAGCTCTTTGTCACAAACGATGCTGCCACTATTGTGAATGAACTTGAGGTTCAACATCCTGCGGCCAAGATTTTAGTTCTAGCGGGCAAGGCTCAGCAGGAGGAAATTGGGGATGGGGCTAATTTGGCAATTTCTTTTGCCGGGGAGATCCTTCAAAATGCAGAGGAGCTTATCAGGATGGGTCTGCACCCAAGTGAGATCATTAGTGGATACACAAAAGCTATCAATAAGGTTTGTCAATGTTACCAAGTCATTAGACATACTAGTATGCATATTTAATATTCTTACGTTGAAAATGCATTGCTTTGATTCACTGTTAATTATTTTTTCTTTTCGAAATTTTTAGACAGTTGAAATCTTAGATGAATTGGTTGAGAAAGGTTCTGAAACAATGGATGTGCGGGATAAGGAGCAAGTTGTTTTGCGAATGAAAGCTGCTGTTGCTAGCAAGCAATTTGGTCAAGAAGATATTTTATGTCCTCTAATTGCTGATGTAATTTTTACCTACCTATCCTTATTTATTTATTTTTATTTAGTGTTATATAAATATATATATATTATCAGATGATTGTATGAGAGTCCTTACTGTATTAATGCTGCATTTAAGGCATGCATCCAAGTGTGCCCCAAGAACCCAGCAAACTTTAATGTGGATAATGTCCGTGTCGCTAAGCTTTTGGGAGGTGGTCTGCATAATTGTACAATAGTTCGAGGCATGGTATTGAAAACTGATACTGTTGGGAGTATCAAGCGAATGGAGAAGGCAAAGGTAAGCACTTGTTTATTTTGAAATGCTTTGATGTTTTTGTTCTTGTTTTGATTCTTCTTATTCTTCCTGGGGGGGGGGGGGGGGGGGGGGGGGGGGGGGGGGGGGG
>JAESVK010000172.1:347309-385539 GCA_017140935.1 Hamamelis virginiana | reverse complement strand
CCCCCGTCTCTTTGGTATATGTGATCCTTTCTCGGCTATGATGCTTGGAATTGGCTTTGGTAATTGTGTTCATAGATTTGGTGTTCTTGTTGCAGCATTTATTTAAGGCTAATTTTCTACACATATCTATGGAAAGTGAGGTTGGTTGGGATAAATAAACATAATAATGAATAAAAAAAATTAAAGAAATGAGAAACAAAATAGAAAAAGTATTGAGCCTTGCAAAGCTCTCACTGTGACTAATTATGATCTATCCATCGAGCTACTATGTCTAGACATAATGTGTTTAGCGATGTAAGAAGCTAATGAGTCATCCTATCATCACAGACAGCTATGATCATATTGTTCACATCCCACTTGACCATGGTTATTTGAACACCAGGTTGATGATCACTGCTTGTGTGACACTATGGTTTTTCATAGATAATGCCAGGGCTGTAGCAAAAAAACAGCAGTGACAGACAGATCCAGAACTCCACCTGCATCATTGTTATTATTACGTTTGTTAGAGTTTCTGATATCAATAGTATTGAATTAGCCTTTTAGGCGCTTATGATTGACATTCAAATTGCTGTTCTAGTCTGTTTCTTGTGTCAATCTTGATTTTTTCCTTGGATAGGCTTGTATTCAGTTTAGGGTATATTTTGTCTGTTAGGGCAGTTTGGGGAAACATAAAAACTAATCAGCTGGGGTAGTCTGGTCAGGATTTCTTTGCTGTACCAAAGTAATCTGTTAAAAAATCATGGCTCACGGTGCTCAAATTGAAAGCAACACAAAGTTGGCTCTCCGATAGATTAGGTTTTAGTAGTGATTGGGCCTGGATTACTTCTAGAAATTCCCAAATGGCCTCTTAAGTCCACATTATCTTTTTCCCTTGCATGATGTATTTCTCTCTCATTTGAATTTATTATGCTAATAATCTTTTTGGCTTTTTTACACGATTAAACTATAAAGTTTACGTTCTCTTCGAGCTAGACTTTTTAAACTTGCAAATTGTTACACTTTTGTAGGTCGCTGTATTTGCTGGTGGAGTTGATACATCTGCAACTGACACAAAGGGAACTGTCTTAATTCATAGTGCTGATCAGGTATGTTTGGAGGAAGAAGTTGTGATCTGGCATTGCTGTTCTTTTTATTGCATTTGTGAAATTATTTTATATTTTCTTTGTCAATTTGGAGTGGATGTTCCCTTTCATATTGTGTACTTGGTAGGGAATGAATCAATAAATTTAGTGGTTGTTTTTATGTATTCATTTAGTTTTGACTCTCTCTCTCTCTCTCTCTCTCACACACACACACACACACACACCCCCACCCACCCACCCACCCACCCACACCCACCCACCCACCTGTAGGGGTTGAACTTAAATTAGTACCTTAAGATACTCTATTTTTATTGATCTGGATAACTACCTTAATATGTTATGACACATTTTTTTATCTATAAATTTATGTATGTATGGAAAGTGCCAATCAGGTAGGTGCATGATTTTATGGTAAACTTCATGTGTAATTCTTTTATGTTAATTAGAATCTCAATGTCATTCCTTCTTTACATTTCGATAAAGTTCTATACATCAATAATCAATTAGAAGTCATGTTTCTAGCTGTTTTTTGCTGTGTGTTGGACAGCATAGAGCTCAAAAATGTTTCAGTGTAGCAAACACAATGGTAGCAAATAATTTTAAAATTAATTGCTTTTATGTCTCTTTGGGGACATCTGATAAAATTGAAACGATACAGTGCTTTTATTAGGGTTTTGAAATGAAGAAGGTGACTGGTGTGCATTTATTCTGATATTATAGTTACTGGGGAATGCAAAGGACCTAAGAATATGGCATCTCCTGTGAGAATCTCATACATGGTCTCCTTTTAGGCTTTGCATAAATTTAAAATAATATGCTTTTTGAAGATGGAAGGTGAAGACTACTCAGCTATGTGACTATGATTACTAAGAAATATTAAGGACAGCAATATTTTTTGACCAGTTTGTAAACTTGGGGCTCAAATAGGTTGATTTGTGAGGTCGTAGATACTAGGACTTTGTTTTTTAGACAATGAGGATTCTGTTTCTTGGTCCTTCACTATGTCCATTAACACAAAGACGCCTTCATTTAGCAGATTGGTCCCTTGACATATCATTATTTCCCTTTTCTATCTGTGTTTTTATTGGTTAACATGGTTGCCTGACCTTAATAAATGCAATAATTGTGCTTACAGGTTGTTGACAAAATGAAGGGGGAAAGCTATCATTACTCTTTTCATGTATTAAATTTTTAGGACACAGGGATCATAGTGTTTATGCAAGCTGTCTTAAGCTTTGTGTTATCTTTCTATGCTTTACCCATAAAGCCTTTGCATTCAGTTGGTAGGAAAATGGATACGAGTGGCTGCTTGTATTTCTTTCAGTTTAGAATTTAAGAGTTCCTTGAGATGTTAATTGAAAATGTTCTTTTCTTCTTATTGGTTTTATCCCCTTTCCTTTTGTAATGGTGAATTTCTTCTTGTTGTATCAAATGTAATGTTTGGTGTTGTACTTATCAAGCACAAAATCTTGTGCATAGTTTCATGTCTTTCTTGCTTTACTTAGGTTTAAACTGCTGACATGTATTTGGATTTAAAGATTATTTGTGAAGCTTCTTTGAGTGATTTAATGCTAAATTTCACTGATAACATTCTTCTTGGTGTCATATTGTAGTTAGAGAATTATGCAAAAACTGAAGAAGCTAAAATTGAGGAGCTTATCAAAGCAGTTGCAGAATCTGGTGCTAAAGTAATTGTCAGTGGAGCGGCAGTTGGAGAGATGGCATTACATTTTTGTGAACGTTACAAGTACATTAAGTCTTTATAGTCTCTTCAATTTTCTTTCTTTATACTTTATGTGATATATGCATTTGTAAACTGTAGTAGGTATTGTACCCATGGTCAGGGAGTTTTAGCTGATTATTGTAAGTTCAACAGTTTGGATGATGGTCAGATGCTCCATGTTGCACTCATTAATGTTACAGTAGAGAAGGCACCCTAGCTTAAACATAGATTAGTTAGCTGTATCCATCTTTAATTCTTCTTCCAAATATGCATGTATGCATACGTGACATGAATATGATTAGTTAATGCTTTACACCAAATCACTATACCAATTGCTAGGTTTGAACATTATATCTTCTAGAGGGTCCTCAAGCTGTTTTGTTAGTTCTAATTATAAAATTATGGGTTTCAGACTCATGGTTTTGAAAATCAGCTCAAAATTTGAACTACGACGATTTTGCCGTACAACTGGTGCTGTTGCTATGGTAAGCATGCTTGCACTTGATTTTGTATGAAAGATCCTTTAATTGCTTCCTAAATAGTTGTTTGTTTGTTTTTTTTTTTTTTTTTTTTTTAATATCTTGGAAACAGTTGAAGCTTGGCAGACCAAACACAGATGATTTGGGATATGTTGATTCTGTATCGGTCGAGGAAATTGGTGGTGTTAGGGTAGGTTTAAACATCTTGCCTTAGTCATAGCATTTCCTCTAGTGGTATTTTGTTTTAAAATTTGTTTCTTTTATTGTCTTAGTTGTATAATCTTGGTTCCTAACATTTTGCTTCTCTACCACACCATGATACTATTTATTCCTGTTCAAATAATATCCAATAGGTCACTATTGTTAAAAATGAAGAAGGTGGAAACTCAGTCTGCACCGTGGTTTTGCGAGGAAGTACTGACAGTATATTGGATGACCTTGAAAGAGCAGTTGATGATGGAGTGAACACCTACAAGGTAATTTCCACAGAATACAAGATTTTTTTTTTAAATTATAATGACCAATGTTTTGCCTTTGATAAGCCTTGTAAGAATGTAGCTCTTCTGGCACTTTAAAATAGTTTTTGCACTAGTTTTTGGATTGGAAATCCAGGATGCTAATATTGGTGCTGTCTCAATACAATTCTTTGTCAGGCAATGTGCAGGGACAGCCGTATTGTACCTGGAGCAGCAGCTACTGAAATTGAGTTGGCTAGAAGACTGAAGGAATTCTCTTTTAAAGAAACTGGGTAATTTGGTTGTTAATAGAAATAATAAAAAAGAAATCTCTCTCTCTCTCTCTCTCACACACACAAACACACACACACACACACACACACACACACACAGATGTTTCTAACCACCAGATGTTTGGAAATAACAACACGTGGTTGAAGAGTGATTTTTATTCTTCTGTACCATGGCGTAAAATGAAGTGTCTATGTTATAGCATGTCTGGAATGGGTGCTTCACTTGTTTTAAAATATTCATGTAATCGTAAACAGACGAGTATTTTAGGAAGCTTGTAGTGAATTTGAAAAGCATCGCTCTCTTCCTTTGGTGGACGCACGTGTTAGGTACATGGCCCATAGTCCCATACACATACTGTGTATATTTGTGTCCAATGTGATGCTTCAATAATGTATTGATCTCTTCCTTTAGTGGGGGGCATGTATTAGGTACATGGTCCATGCACATACCATGTCTATTTGTGTACAATATGATATTTTACGCAGTTTAATTTTTCCATGTGGCATAGGTGTTAGTTATCTGATTAGTTTGCGAGTACTCTAGTTGTCTTATCTCCATATTTAACAGTCATTGAGATAAGACACGGTTTCATGTTCCCATTTGGCGTTGAGAACTTTTCCATATTTCACTGGAGTTAATGCATTATAAATATGCTAAATATGTTTTTCTCCTTGATTAGAATCACAATATGTCAGATTTCATACAAAATAGTACTATTCGTTTGTTTTCCACTGAGTTTGCGAAGCATGACTGGAGAACCTATTATAATTAGCCAAATGGCTTTGCAGATTGGATCAGTATGCTATTGCAAAATTTGCTGAAAGTTTTGAGATGGTACCTAAAACCCTGGCTGAGAATGCTGGTCTTAATGCAATGGAGATCATATCTTCTCTATATGCTGAACATGCTTCAGGAAACACCAAAGTGGGCATTGACTTAGAGGAAGGTGTCTGTAAGGATGTCTCAACCTTGAAAGTTTGGGATCTCCATGTCACCAAGTAAGTTTCTTTTTAATGTCTTTTAGTTATTGTGCTCTCTTCCCTTGAAATATTCAGGTGTTATGTTGTTTGTTATTGTAGCTATAATGCTTGTCAATTCAAGTCCTAAGATATTATTCTTTTTTTTTATTCATTAATAGTTTTGGTGATGGTTTCAGTGTCTATAATAGGACGTGCTTAAAAACTTTCAACATCTTGCTTTAGGTTGGAGTCTGCAATTGACTCGTGCTTTTGCTGTTCTCGGTTCTGCCATAACCCATAAGTTTGCTTAATTGGGATATTTTGTACAATTGTTACCAGCTTCTCTCACTTCTGGTATAAACCCAACTTTTCTTTGATTAGACTGTTTGTTGTCAATCACTTCTGCTCTGTGCCAGTGCTTGGTAGAGACTCCTCAATCAGTTCCTCTCACTGCTGGTATAAACCTATAGTTTTTCTGATGAGACTCTTGTCAATGAGTCCTGCTCTGTACCACTGTGCCAATGCTCTGTAGAAACCCCAATATAGAAGATATAACTCTCTAGTCAGCACCTTGTTATAACTTATAACTAGCTGTCGAGAACAGAAAAGGGAAAAAAAGAAAAAGGAAAAAAGAAAAGAGGTGCGAATCAGATTCGAGTAGTCTTCCTCATGAGTTCTTGTTGTTGTCTTATGATTTGTGGTTTAAGAACCTGCTTAACTCAACAAAGCCTTACCTCAACATTTCAGGTTGGCTACTTGGTTCCTTTTTTTTTTTTTTTTTAAATATAATTCTCTTCTACTCTGTCTCTTGGGCTATAACTAATGCCATGTCTTCATTTGAAATATATATTGTTCTACTTGGCGAATATTGTAGATTCCCTATGATGAATTAGAAGGCTTTAAAATAATAATAATAATAAATAATAAATATTATTAATAATAATAAAATTCAAAATCGGCTACTTGGCATATTGTAGTCATTAGTGGAGTTTAGATTTCCAACGATCTAGAGCTGGAATATCATTATGTTGTTAGAACTTGTTATCCAATGCTGTAGGATACAAGCGTAATCATTTTTGTGGGGTGGTTTTACAGGTTATTTTCTCTTAAATATGCCGCAGATGCTGCCTGCACTGTACTACGGGTAGACCAGGTAATTTAATTAGTATTGATTAGTCATGGTTTCCACGTATAATTTACTTAAAATATGTTTGTTTACTATGCCTGGCTTTTCTTTGTTGCAGATTATAATGGCAAAACCAGCAGGTGGCCCAGGGAAGAGAGATCAGCCTGCAGGGATGGATGAAGACTGATTTTGTGCATGGCAATTGATTATTATGATCTTGCTTGTTTGCTTTGGGCAGGTTCCTTGGAACTCAGTTAGGCATCTTTTATTTACTTTCAAATGCCAAAGACCTGGCTAAAGAGAAAATTTTGATTACCTAAAAGGGAATGTATTAGAGTTCATGCTTTGTATATGATGCCCACTTGTAATCCTCTCTTGTGTGTTGATTGGTGGTGATTATGTTTTTAAATTTTCTTGTATCAAGGCAGCTGTGTTCGTTGAACTCAATGAGCAAATTTTGGCCTTCTTTTTAATGGATTTCTCCACTACATTGTATTTGGGTGGTTCTCTTTATTTTGCATTTGCTGGTGCATCAAATGCTTGGATTAAATGTTGAATTTTTAGGTAAAAAAGAGAGATCTGGTTCAACCCAAACTCCTCGTGTTTGGCTCTTCTTGTATGAGCCGCGGCCATCAATTTTTGTCAAATGGGACTAATCTGGTCGAAGGATGTGATTATTCTTATGTTGATATATTGCTGATAAGCAGAGCTCGAATATGGGCGCCCTCTAACCACCAATCGAAAGGAATTGAGAGTGTCATTAAAAGGGCAAATTATTTTCATGCTTGAGCAAGAGCATTTCAGGAAAACTCTATCAAAGATTTCGAATGATATAGTGTATGGGCTTCATATCTCACTCTTGCTTTTAATTAACATTGAAAAATTTTCCTGAATCACAAACCTCGTTTACAAAATTGAATAAATAATTTCCTAAAAAACTAAATTGTATCACTTTGCTTCTCTCCATCTACTTTTTGTAGAAAATATACCACATGAGTATCAAGTGATACTATTAAATCAATTTATACAATCTTCTTTTCTTTTTCTATAATTGATTTATACATTAAATTTGACAATAATTAATAGATTACTTATAATTAAAATATTACAATTTAATAATTCAGAAATCATTTATTCGGTTTTAAACTTTAAAAAGGAATTTATTAAACGAATCCATAATTCAAGAGGATTTCATATACTTTTGCCTGAAACAACCTATCTTTCCTGCTTGGTGTTTAAAATGAAATTTAAAAATAAATAAATTAAGAAAAGAGTTAAAAAGACCTCATTATATAGCAGGAGAAAAAGTGGAAGCACAAAGCCAAAACACACAAGAAAACAAAAATAGTTAGGAGAGTAAGGATGAGGCTAGCAGAGTTTTCTAAGTCACTGGTGTGTGAGGAAGCTGTTAAGATTAGAGATTTCTTCTTTCTTCCTTCACCCCATGGCTTCTCTTCTTTCTTTCTCTCTCCCCAAACCAAATTTAATCAAGGCATCTTCATCATCATCTCCTACTGCTACTACCCTTTCAATTCCAGACACTCTCAATCAGAAATTCAGCCAAAAAGGCATCAAATTCTTGGAATCTAATAACATTCCAGTAGTTGAGCTGACAGTTAGAAATGGTAGCTCCGTAAGGCTTCAAATCCCTGATGCCCATGTCACTTCATACAAGCCTAAAGTTTATTGGAAAGACGACGGCTTCGAGGAAGTTCTTTATACTGTTCCTGCAGGTGGCTCAGATTCCAGCATCAATAAGGCCAAAGGTGGGATTGGTTTGGTCATCAATGATGTATCTGATCCCGGTTCCAAAGTGTCTCCTATCTCTACTTCTGAATGGGTTGTTAAGGATGTTGATTCTGATTCCATTGATGCTCTCCAGGTATTGCTTTAATTCTATATTTTCTTTGCCTCTGTTTGGATAGAGGGAAAAGGAAAGGAGAAGCTTAAAAAGTGCTTTGAAAAATGAATCCGTTTCAAAACAATTTCACCATTTTCCTTCCATTTCCCGTGCTCTTTTTGAGACTCAAACATAGTATTCAAGTTCCATTGCTTTTATTTTTGGAGTATTGGTACTTGACATTGGTTCATGCCTCTCAATTGTTAGTTTTTATTTGGTTGATTTCGATTCAAAGTCATCTCTGCTAGATTTTTTTGATCTGATTTCTGCAAAATAGAGTGAGAAAAATTCACAATGAGGCCTAAGAAATGATTCACAAAATGGAGCATTCCGAATGCTCCACGAGAATTGAATGGCCTGCTATAGTGCTATGTATATTACTCTGCAACGATGGAGAAACATTTGGGCACTAAGTTCACTCTCTCTCTCTCTCAATTTCACTGCATTCTTGCAGGTTGAATTGAGCTGCACCAGTGGAACTCTGGATATAACGTATGTTGTCTCGCTCTATCCACTAAGCATGGCAACAGCAGTTATAGTGAAGAACAATGGCCGCAAGCCTGTGAATCTAACTAGTGCTATACTTAGTCATTTCAAATTTAAAAGACGAAGCGGGGCAGCAATCCAAGGGCTTAAGGGCTGCTCTTACTGCTCACAGCCTCCTTTATCTTCTCCTTTTGAAATGTTATCTCCTGCTGAAGCAATGAAATCTGAGCCTGCTGACTGGTTCTCTTTTGGTTCTGAGCCTGAAAGTAAACCTGGCGAGTGGACTTTACAAGATGAACCTTTCACCATTTTGAAGAATAAGTTCAGTAGAGTATATGCAGCTCATCCAACAGAAAGATTGAAGAGGTTTTACAACACTGCACCATCAAAATATGAAACCCTTGATCAGGTAACGTTAACATTAATATCTTCAAACCTTATCCTGATAGGATATATGTGGAGAATTTTTTTGGAGCTTTTAGGCTCTGTTAAGATCTTGGAAAACACGAGGGAAGAGAAAGGAAAATGCTAAAATTTACTTACAAATGGATTCCCCTCTTTGGCATTTTTAGGAATTATTTGATAAGATTTAGAATTTGGTAATCAATTCAAACTATTTGAAAAGAAGTTGAAAATTTTATGAAACATAATTTTCAGCAGCCTGAACAAAATTTGGGAGAAAGGAGAAACATGGGTTTGATTCGTTTGAAGCACAAAGCCTTCATCTCCCATTCCCCATTCCAGCTTTTATTGATAAATAGTGTTTTCTGCGACATTGTTGAGTATGTGATAACGAGAAAAGTAACAAAAATGAGCTAGCCTTTTTTCTTTTTCAATTCCAACATTTTTTATTGCCCAAAACAGATGATATAAGATTCATCGTGCATTTGTTTCTTTTCTTATTTTTCATTAGAAGATAATTTGCATCTATTCATGGCATACTTACATTTCCCCCTTTATATGCATCTTTTCTTTTCAGGGACGCGAGCTCTTCTTCAGGGTAATACGGATTGGTTACGAAGACATATATTTATCTAGTCCTGGTTCCTTGTCACAAAAGTATGGGAAGGACTATTTTATCTGCACTGGTCCTGCTTCAATGTTGGTCCCTGTGGTTGTGAACCCTGGTGAAGGGTGGAGAGGGGCACAGGTCATTGAGCATGACAATTTGTAATTACATCTGTCAATAAATTAAAATGTGAAAATCCATTTTATTTTTCTTTTCAATTTTCTGTAGAAAGATTGTTTTTCTGATCATATCAAAATTGTAATCACAAAGTTATTTTGTTTATGGAATGTCATCATAGTTCAATACCAGAAGTCGAATTTCTGATTTGATGCTGTGGTTGCTGCCAACGTAGTGCAGCGCTCTTTTCTTTATGCTTTTGACCAGCTGCCTAAACAGATTAGGCCCTTATGTCCAGCACGAGGGCTGATGAAATATATACCAATTCAATTGTTATATTATCATTGAAATATATAGATCAGAAAGAAATAAAATGGATTTCGCATTACAAGAATATATTTGGGCTTTCAGGCAGTTATGTTACCATTGAAATTAGCATAAATACAATAATGGAAGGCATCAACCTATGTTTTAGCCAAAATAAATAAATAAATTGATAAAATGAATGTGTGTGTGTGTGTGTGTGTGTGAGAGTGAGAGAGAGAGAGGGGGGGGGGTGGGGAGAGGGGCTCTTATCCTTATTGGGCTATTGGCTTTTGGCTAGACTGATTGCTTTTTAAGTTTACACTTGGATAATCTGACAAGCCTTTTTGGTTGGTTGTAGTTAAAAACTTCAGAGATATTTTGGAAATACAATTTTCTTCAGACTTTTTGGTAAGTTCACTTCTACCTTTTGCTGCTGTCCAAATACATAGTGGTTTGCCAAGCATTCATCCTTATCTTTTCTGAATTTTGAGGTAGAAATAAGTTTTAGTTGTAGCTCCTCTCTCTCTCTCTCTCTAAATGAAAATTCTCTAAAACTGGGATGGAAAAAATATTGCAGTTGGAAGAGGCGTGACTATGGCTTACAGTACTCTCTTCTCACCCAACTTCACTTCTCTTTTCTCCACAAAACCTACTAAACATCTCATTCCTTTTCACAATCATCTTCCATCTAGTCCTCTTCAATACAGCAATAACAAAAGAGATTTCCCATTGCCTGCAATGGCTTCAATCCCATACGAACCCATCAATGCAGACTACTTAGAGACAGAATTCAGTGGCCATGGAGTCACATTTACGGGTCTTGGTGACATCTGCGTTGTCAAAATGGGATTGGACAATGGAAGTATGGCAAGTTTGATGTTGCCAAGTGGCTTGATCACGTCGTACAAGGCTCCCATGTGGCATGGCGGAATGCTTGAGCTGTTGCACACATCAGTCTCAGAGGGGAAGACCGGCGGCGCTGTCATTCAAGGAGGGGTGTCTTTAGCCTTCAATTGTGAAAGCAAGGGAGGAGTGGCATGGTCTCCAAGTACTTGGGCTCTTCACAATGTTAGAGGAAGTCCTCAGGACTCTATTCGGGTCAGCTTTCTAATTTTAGAGGCTATATTTACAAAATGGTAGGATAAAGTGAACTTTTTGAACTGCAGCCAAAACTTCCAACAGGTTCTAAATTAAAATGCAGGCTAGGACTTATCTAAATATATTGTCCAAGATAGAGCAGCATGCAGTACATGTTTGTAAATTGGCCACAAATGGTTGAAAAAAAGAAGCTTTTGAATGAGTTTTAGAGGGTCAAATTGACATAATTAAAGATGCTTGGAGATGAAAACAGGACCATATTGATGAACCTTTTTCATACTGTTTGTTATGTCGTCCTTAGTCTTCAATATTTCTGTCTTAGCCTTTTGTAATATCCATTTGTTAATTTATTTGCTTCTATAAAAAAAATTTCCCCTGCTGGTGCTTGCGTTTTTTACACATATTCTCGGATAAATAAATGGAGTTGAAAAATATGCAGGTAGAACTGATTAACAGTGATTCAGAGGACAGGGTTGAAGTCAAATACATTGTAACTCTGCAACAAGATATCTTAAGCTCGGAGCTTGAAATCTCAAACTCAAAATCTTCACCACTCCAACTGATGGGTTCTGTTATAAGCCATCTTACAGTAAGCACGCCCGAGGCAACTTATGCAGTTGGATTAGAAGGATCAAATTTCTTCAGCACTACACCGTTTTTGTCAAACTTTGGTATAATTCCTCCAGACTTTGGGCAAACCAAAGAATTGGGTTCTAGCCAACTATGGGATCAAATGTCGCTCAAAAGGTTTCTGTCTAGTTGGGGTGCAAGAAATCAGAACAATACTGATGAAGCAGAAAGCAGAGAAAGAGAGAGAGAAAGAGAAGAAGATATGGAGGGGAAAGAGAATGATAACTATAAGCATTTAACTGAGAAAATGAGCAGGATTTACACCAGTGCACCTAGGCAATTCACAGTCATTGACAGGGTACTTGTCCTGCAGAAGCTAAACTCTAGCTTTTTATTTATTTTTCTCTAAATAGATGCAGATCAGCACTCAGAAAATCTGAAAAAACATGAAAGCAAATTCAATTTAGGCTGCAGTTATTGTTGAGCTTCTAAATTGGTTTTTCTACACTTCCCAACTTAAAATAACTAACAAAATTTCCTATTTCTTTATTTTTCAATAAAACAGGGTAGAAGAAACTCTGTAGTCGTGGGAAGAGACGGGTTCGATGAAGTATACATGTTCAGTCCGGGCTCAAAACATGAATGCTACAGCAAGTATGCTTATATATGTGTAGGCCAATCAGCCATGCTTAAACCAATAATCTTGGGTCCTGAAGACACGTGGCAAGGTGCGCAGCATTTACACAACCCAAATCTCTAAATCATGCCAAAGAAAGTTTATTGCTTTGATCTTAGCGGGTTTAGAATGTGCAATCCTTTTATGCTTGTTTGCAAATGTGCTCTCATCCCGAATGTAGAAAAAAAAAAAAGTGAATATAAGCATATTTAGGAGGTCACCATTTTCAGCATCTGTATGTAAACGAATCCATGTTTAAGTCAACTCTCAACTGTCCAAAAGCAAGGCTCTTGTGTTCGTTCTGTTGGGAAAATATGTAATATGTATATGCCTCTTTTGGCAGAATATATGTTCTACATAAACTACCTAATGAAGTTCTTGCTTTCAACTTTCAACCAAAAAAAAAAAAAAAAAAAAAAACAAAATCCCAAACAAAAATGATGCTTTTTAGGTCAAAAATAAAATTAAAACTCAAAATCTTCTGCTTTAGAGTTTTTTTTTTTTTTTTTCCTTTTATAGATACTGCTTACCTAAAACAAGGGTACCCAATTATGATAAGCCTGCAAGGCACGCTAAAACACACCATCCAAGCACCACCTTGAAACAGCAACATGGTCCTCAACGTAGTAGAACTCCATTCATTACAGGATTTCCACCAATAATAATAAAGCAAAACATGGACATGACTTTCTTTTCAAGAACACAATTCCTTCTAGTAAGGGAATTAAACATCCAACTCTTGGTTGGGATGATTGAATACTTACATTGTTGAAGAAAACACAGAAGATTGTCATTGCAATAACCTCAAATATCAAGAAAGGTTCCTAACATCAAACATAATCCTGATGTTCTATAATCAATAGATTTTGGTAGAGTACATTAAGTGGGAACGAGATTATAGCCTTCATCCTGTTCATCAATCCACAGAAGAGAAGCAAAAACAGCAACTTGCACAAAAAAGAGCACACAAACCAACTGTAAAGCAGTCTTCCAGCGGGTCTTTTCAATACCTAACTTTGGAATTTCAGTTTTCCTTCCAGAAACCACCTCACTAGACACCTGACCATCAGCAGCAGGAACATCTTCTGTTGATGAGACAGATTCAGAACCAACTTGGAACTGCTCACCACCACCAGTTAAGTTTTCATTCCCTTCAACTTCAGAGTCCACATCATGAGAGGAACCGTTCTGGTCATATTTTGTAGTCCGGCTCCAATCAAATTTCGAGGAGGGACTTCTGAACCTCCTGGTTTGTTTCTCAGAGAAGTCTGAATTCACAGCATTTGGATCCTGAAGAGAGCGAATGAGCTTCCTAGGAGTTGTGAAGATCTGGACGTTGTCAACATTAATCTGGGATCGTGACCTCTGAAGCACAAAAGAGAGGAGCAAATGCAGTTTATATTGTCTATTAGAATCAGTATCACAAGTAAATAAACTATTATAATCAAATTTTGGAACAAGTTAAAGAGATTGGCAGATTTTGATATATACTTTTAAGGTTAAATTGAAAGCACCATTTGTCACAAAATTATTAATATATATGATACAATAATGTCTTGCAAATTGCTATAAATATGATCTTCCCAAATTTATGGTACTATTCCAAAGTAAATTTTAATCTCAAGGACAATAGATAGTAGTTCCATGAATGTATAGGATAATTTCAAAGTTACTGGTGGGTTCAGTCCACTAATTTCCCTTCGTGGATGTGGATGAGCATGTAGGGTTCTTTGTTATAGGAACTTCTTTGTTTTCTTGGAAGATAGTTAAAGATCAAACATTTAGAAGAGTTTGAAAAAATTTCTATTTTCACAATTTGAAATCCAGAAACTGCAGCTGATATTACCAGAACAATAAATATTCTGTAGGAATCACATAAGCAATACATTTTCTGCCTTCTGTCAACAAAATTTTGCCAGCAGTTTGTTGTTGTCTTCAATTTCATACGCTAACATGATGGAAAGAATTTAGTTGTACTTACTCAACTGAGACTTTTCATCAATGTCGAACCTTACATGCAGTTTTTGGTTCACAGAAACACATTTGATTGAGATATATGAGCAGGTGATTTACCTGAGGGCTGGGAGTAGTGCTTCTCAATTCTCTATTTCTAGGACTTCTCTGCAAGAACCCTGCAAATTCTTCTGTGTAATCTCCTCTGTAATCAGAATGTCCATATTGCCCAGAGTGCTCAGAAAATGGATTACATATAGGACTTCCCTGGGTCACCTCTGAGAGAAAACCATCCTTAAGAGATACATCCACCCCACCATTCTCATTCCTCCAGAGCTTCCGGTTCACACTCCTACGATCATAATCAAAGTTATGAGACCTTGTTGATAGTGGTGACTCAAGCCATGAATCATTTTCGATAAAGGAATCAAGGGTCTGTGATTCAGGTGATGCAGATGCAGGAGATTGATCTCCTGCATTCCACATATTTTTCCTCCTACTATGATCTCTCCTACTGAAATTTGACCCGGTGTACCCCAGTTCCTTCTCAAATTTTAACCCCTTTTCTGCAGTTAATCTCTTTGCAGTTTGCAAAGCTTCGTAAGCAGCCCCTTTGACATATGCCATCTGATCAGACTGACACTTCTCCATCTCCTCAATTATATACCCAAGCTCAGAGAATATGCTCCTGGAGTCTAAACTCTTCATCAAGAAATTCACCATTTGAATGGCTGAGAGCCGCTTCTGAGAATTACCTTCAAGAACCCCGGCATTCAAGATCCGCAATCCTGATTGTAATAGCAATCTTGCATAGGCTTCAACAATCAGAGCATTATGTTTTGCCAAAGCCATGACCAAGCCCATGTGGGAATTGGTCTGGGTGGGCTTCTCCTCCAAAGTCCCAGCGACCCTCAAACAAACCTCATTCACCATCTCATCCGAAGCAAACCGCCAGTTATCAGAATCCACCAGGGCCTTCAAGCAAAGGGCGGCCCCAGAAGAGAGACTCTCATGGGAACCCAAGAGGGAATTTGAAAGAGGCTTGCACAGAGAATGAATTATATGCCTCTTCTTTTCTTCTGGGGTGGTTGGATCAATCCCATATCTTGCAATTGCTGGAACCACCTTTGAACACGCTTGCTGAAGCGCAAAAGACCCTGCACTTGAGCTCAAGGTCTTGATAATGGTGGCCATGATGTTGTCTATCTGAGGAACAATGTTGACTCCCTGTGCTCGGGCAAGAACTTCATAGAGCGAAATTGTGTATTCTCCAAATGAAGAACCAATTTCTTTAGTTTCAGAAACCTGAGCAAGAAAGAGTGGTATCGACTTTGAATCTAAGTCTCTCGCATACGATTTCAGAGCTTTCATTGCTGATTTACGACTATCAGCATCTTTGTCAAGATTTGCCAATTCTCGCCGTAGCATTGGGCTGAGACTTCTACCCATTGTTGATCTGAAAGCAATTTGAAGAAAGGGCTATTGAGATAATCGATAACTTGGGAATCTATATTAAAATTACTGACGCGAGATCTATAGAAGCAATCAAGATAGGCTATCCAACAACTCCACGAAATGAGTCTAAATGATTATCTTTACTTTTCTTTAGTCTACTGATGGTGAAGAGGAGAGAGGGGGTGATTTAAAATGGCAGAAAAAAAGGTTCTTTCTGTGACTGAAATTGCAGAACAAGAATTCAAAGTAGGATTATGGAAATGCAGATTTGAGTACGAATAAAGAGCAAATGAGATAATTTACGACATGGGTCATCATATTTGAGTTATTGTGGAGAAAATTATATATGCATTCGAGTTGGGTTCTCTGAAAAATCCAAGAAAACAGTATCAAAGATTGTTTAAGACACGCACAGAGAGGAAGGCTTGATCTTTATTGATATAGAAGAACAATAATCGACATGGGTATCTCAGATTTTGAATCACAGTAACAACTATGAATCAAAGGGAAAAAAAAAAAAAACAGAAACTGAAATTCAAGAACATAAACGTACCTCTCTCTCTCTTTCTTGCTTCTTGTTCTTCTACTACTCTAGTAATGTTGTGTACTTGTCTCTAATTGTTATATACGGACGTATATATAGTAGCAGAGATTTCCAAATACGATGAACAGAATCAATGAATGAGAGATTTTTTAGAAAAATAGAGATATGGAATTGGAAGGGAGATAGAGGATTTGGTTCTTTCTTACTTCCGAGTCTTTTGCGCTGTCCGATGAGCAATGAGTTTTCCTTTTCTGGCTTACACAGTGAGGGTAGCTTGAATTTCGAATCTTTATTCCAAATTCCACCGCTGTCCTCTTTTTTTACAAGTCGATCGGTGGAATTTTCTTTGGACGATAATACCCCAATGTCATACTTAGAACTTAGGGTTTTTTCTTTTTCTTTTTTACTTGAAAATGTTACTGAAACCAAACCCTATGATATAATAATTTATCATAATGATGATAATGTTTCAAGAAGCAGAGGTTTTTCGAGTTTGACTTTTTAATGGGACTAATTACAAACCTTATGTTCAAAAAATATATTGGTGAAAGTTAAAGACAAAAATGTAATAAGGTTTTAGTAAAATTGAATGGGGTGAGAATACTTATGTTAAATGCACGCTTATATATTAAGGTTTACAGAGAGTCTATAATTATAAAGTGCACTTTACATAAAATTGCAT
Organism: Hamamelis virginiana; assembly: GCA_017140935.1. Classification (NCBI taxonomy): domain Eukaryota; kingdom Viridiplantae; phylum Streptophyta; class Magnoliopsida; order Saxifragales; family Hamamelidaceae; genus Hamamelis; species Hamamelis virginiana. The sequence goes on along the minus strand of JAESVK010000172.1, from coordinate 368,622 downwards.
AAGACAATTTTCATAGGATCATTTGTAAAATATATTTTTAAAATTTGATTGTTGAATTAAATACTCTTATTATGTATGTCATGCATATTGCATGTCAAAAATCACAGTAATTCAATTGTTCGTATCTAAAAAAATCAACCATGAAAAATATTCTACTATGTCTTATTGTATGTCACATTTATCTTTAATCACTATGTTTTGGAAAATTTGAGGTGTGATTTAGTTCCATAAAGGTTTTTTTTTTAGGGGTTATATATTTAGAGAAGGGGTTTAGTCTTACAACTGCTTTCGATTGTTAATAAATTTATGCAAAAAATTGAAATATAAGAAAGTAAAGTAAAAGAAACTTGTCAGAGCTTGTTTCCATAATTGTTTGGTTTATAAGAAAGTTGTGAGAAAATAGAAATTTTAATTTTCTTGTGATTTTAAAAAAATATATATATGAGATGTTTTAGGAAAAATATTTTTATACAAAAAATAGTAATAATAGTAATAACAAATTTATTTTTAAGCTTAAACTTCCAATTTCAAGGCCATAGAAGACTTGAAATCAAAATCTTCATCTCTCAAACAAAGAGAGATGCCACTTCGATGCAAGGATAATGACAAAAAACAAAAAAAAAAAAACCTTTATGAATTTTTAAAGTTGAGAATGATGCAGTTTGAGCAAGATAGTGAGTCATACCTAAATCATAACTATATTAATTATTAACCTTGTATCTGTTTTTTTTTTTTTGCCTTTTTCTTCAGTACTTTTTGCAATGTGGATACCTACATTCATGATAGACTTAGGATATATCTCATCCATTGCTTACTCATTAAATCCAGTTTACTAAATCAATCAAGTTGATAAATATTTAAAATTATACTTTTGCCCTCTCATACTTTGGTCAAAAATACCTTATAGTTTATACTTCTAAAACTTTATCATGCATCACTAAACTCCTCTTTGTTGGCCAACTAATAGAAATTTAAATGGTAAATAACTATATCCCTGAAATATGACCAATTTAAGATTATACTGCTTTGCTGGTATATTTAATATTATGGAATGAGGGAATATAATAATGAACACGAGTTTTGACTTAATGGTTAATTTCTCTTCCTTTATGGGATGAGATTTTAGATTCTATTCCTTATGGATGATAATTTGATGTATATGGATTAAAAAAATAAAAGATGGAAATATACTTAAATATTATGTTATAAAATTTTAAGAATGCAAAATATTTTAAAAAATTAATGAGATACAAAGTGTTTTTATGTTATGTTCTTGTTTTAGATCTCGAGGAAAAAGAAAAAAAAAAAAAAAGAAGAAAATAGTTTTAAAATGCTAAAAAGGGAAATCCATTTATTAAAAATGAAAAAAAATTAGCAATTTTAAACTTTTTTATTTTTTTCTGAGAATCAAACAAAGCTTGGGAGGGATGGGTTGAGGGTAGTTACGTCATTTAAAATAGAGTCAAACTTTTGGGAGCGGGCCAAAAGGATGATTTCCCGCTCTCTTAAAATTTCCACGAATCTTGTATTGAATGGAGGGAAGAGCAAAAAGTAAATAGAGTAAAATGACCATCCATGCCCCTACGTTGGACACGGCCCCACTGTCCCAGTCATTCGGCTACCAAAATTGAAAATACTACTCCGTATTACCATTTGCCATGCAATGCTTTCAAAAATGGATTCCATCGTAATTTCATATCAAGCAATGTCATTGACTATTCAAATTCAATCATATTCTTTTTTACAGTATAAGATTATGCAATCAAAGGATTAATACTTATATTCTTGTGTTGGTTTCTATACACTTACGGAGACTATTTAGAGACTATGAAAATTTAGGAACAGTTATATTTTACCCGCTAAACCCCCAAAACCAATCAACTTACAGTAATCATTTCAATGCGTAGCACGAAACAGATGAAGGACTTTCAATCTTCCATAAAATTTAATCTAGAAAGCCTACCCAAAACCCAATTTTCCTGCTTCTGTTCCCTATGAAGGAAAGTAGGAAACACCAAAAACAGCAATGTTGATATAATTTGGCAAAGCAACTCAGATTATGCAGTACATTGGGATAGCAATCTGCAGGTTGGACAATACCACTTCCCTTTGAATCTTGTTTCTGGCGTCAGACCAACACATGAGTAATGGAACCATTCACCTCCTTCGCACTGTTAAGGATAAAACAACCAAATCATCCCAAAAGTTTTAAAAAAGAAAAAGTAAAAGTAGATGAACATTAGCTGGTAAGGCTTTACGATTAAGATTGTTTGATAAATTGTAATGAGAAAAAGGCAATGAAACAAAGAAACTATATTAGTCAAATATGCACCAATAATCTCACAACAATAACTTATCAGAAACATGGAGTAGTTTTATCCCCGTGCTACCCACAATCCTGGCACACATAAAAGCAATGTAATTGAAAATTCCATGACCGAAACATGCATCCATAAACTCACTACAGTAGCTCTGTTTGGATCTTAGAAAGAATAAGCAAAAGGGAAGGAAAATACTGTAAAATGCTTAGAAATGGATTCCTCTCTTAAGCATTCTTTAAGCTTCTTCATTTCCTTTCCCTCATTTTTTCCACGATCCAAATGGCAGCTAACCATGTGCTAACCACACTCCTGGTGCATGTAAAAAGAATATGAACATGCTTTGTGATGGCAACATGTAGGTGAATATGCATATTCCACTGTATCTCCATTCCTATGCACTTAAACACCCAATACAAACTAAGAGGACTTCTCCTAAATCCCTTCAATTTCTATAATGGCTCCATATTATTGATTAAAGGGAAAAAAAAAGGAATGAACGACTGACAAGGAAACAGAGAGATAAAAAAATCTATTGTAATTAATGCAATACATGTCAATATATATTTATGCAGAGATGGAGCATTTATATCCATTTAGAGACCTTTTTCAATTATTTTCACGTCAAAATTTGTTGATTTCGAAGTTTTCCACATCCCATGCTTATAAGATATAATCACAGATGTATATTTGTGTTAATAAGTTTGACTGTATTCCCATGAACCAATTCATCATGTGAACCCAAAAATCATTAGCTGCAAAGTTTTTCAAGGGTACTATGACTGAGATTTTGCACCCAGTGTTAAAAAAATTTCCAAGTCTAATGCATGGATGCAAAACTGGACAAAAAGAAGGCCAGACAAAGAATGACTGGTGAGAAATATGGATAAAATAAACAGCCCAGGAAAAAAATAGGAAAGTATTACAGTGAAGAAAAATACTCACATTTTCGTTGTCACAGGCAATCATATCCCCAAAAGACACCTAAAATATCAACATATAGCAGTACTTTAGTGCATGTACCCGAGCAATTGAAGTATAATTGAACATACTATTAAACATTAAAATATAAAAGAATTGAATAAGGAAATGGTCTGAAAATCAAATAGCAGTGAACCAGAAGTGCATACCTGATGACAGACACAGTAGGTAGGTTCGTTTGGATCAATAGGTTGATCAACATCAATGGTGCTAGTATAATCCTTTTTATGGCTTCCTGGAGGAGGCATGAGTTCGAAATCCCTATCACGCTCCCGATCCCAATCTCTATCCCTGTAATCGAGCCTCTTTGATTGGGGTGTTCCATAAAGGGACTTGCGTTTTTCATTTTTAGGGACTATAGGTAAAGGGGGAAGGATTGCCGGCTCGTCTTGTGCTATTTTTCCCTCTGAGGATATGGGAAAAAGAAAAAGAAACAAACACAAATAACTACCTCAAGATTTAATTTCCATATGGAGAACTCTATTAAAAAATATTCTGATAATGCCAGGTCAGACTAATTTAGCATAAGAAATAGGAAAGTTGGGACTATTTTATTTGACAGTCCAGTATGATATAATATCGAAATTAGAATACCACAATAGCACCTAAGATTTCTGACACTCTGCAGTGTTAGGTAGGGGGAACAAGAACAAAGAAAGAGAGAACTTTGAATGGTTTATAATTCCTTTAAATTTTAAAAGAAATTATAAGGAATAACAGTAGAACTGGATAATCCAGAATGCATTTACAATACCTTGCTTTAGATCTTCTGCAAAGTTCAACAGATCCTCATCAAGACGTTTTACATGGCTATCTATCTGAGAAAAATGTCATAAAAATAAGAGATTTTGCAAGATCTAGTTCTCAGAAATCAGACAACTGCCAGAAGACACAGACTCCAACCAAAATATGGGACTAAAGCACTTAAGATAAAAATAGGCACTTGGTATAATCATATTGCAGTATTCTTTTATTACATGTTTTATAGTTAAAGAGGACACAGAATTAACAAAAGTTCCTTACACAGCTTATCTTATAGATTTTGAGAGAAGTAGAAACTTAACAACAGACAAAAAATTTACGAAGAGTTGCCACAAAACCACATTTTTATAGCAAAGAACTACTAAAACAAGCAGCAAAAAGATTACATCCTATGACAGGGAATTAACATGGAAAATTTCCAGGCACAAAGATGTGATGGCATAATTGTACGCGAACTAAAGCAAACTAGCAGTGGTAGAGAAATCAGACAGCATTTGGTAACTCCATGCCATCTAATCATCATTGTTCTCACTGTGTTTATTTATTTCCCATTTTAAGATTTCTTAAATGGAAGATGCATCCAGGTTGGATGGCAAAATGTGTGGGTGTCATATCCCACTCTTGGGTTCAAATCTACGTAGGGGCACCCAACTTCATTCTACTAACTCACTAACTATAGAATGATTGTATATTGTTTTTTTTACCTGGTAGTTAAAAAAAAAAAAAAAAAGAGGTTTCCTAAATGTAGCTAGAGTGTTCAATTTTGATGCCATATTTGACAAAATTAACCAAAAGACCATCTACATAGATGCTCCATTAAGCATTTTATAGTTCAGACAGAAAACACTGGCACATGATGATATCGGTCAGCCCAAAAAACAAAAATACTGTGAGAGAATTAATTTCCATAATAAGTTCATGTGGCTTAGCAAGCATCACCAGTTTCTCTATATATTCAAAAGATGCCATTTTGAAGATGTAATTTACATTTGAGTGGGCATCAAGGATTTGAATCTTGAAAGGCTATGCTCTTTTATAATGACTACAAATCCTTCAAGATTCAATGAGTAATTTTGGATCCAGTTGTTGTTAGAGGCAAAAGCTTTTGATGAATTATTGAATGAGTTGTTGAAAATAATCTATAATTGAAAGTTTCTCTAAAACTGGAGACTAGATAACACCATTATCCATATTAAGGACCTTGCAAAAAATCTTCTACAAACTCTCTAAAATTATTTGCACCAAATCTTCTATAAAAGAAATCCTAGTAGACATTTAATTTTGATACCAAATTGCCCATAAAATGACAACTTAGTTGGCATTCAATTCAAAAGTTAAATATCATATTTCCACACAAAGCCCAACTAAAAATCAAGTAGTCCACTACCATAAGCTAAGTTTCCACAAACACGTAGTCAAGCATAACTACCAAACACTACAACACAAGCTTCAGCCATTAAAAATCCATAATCCAATTCAAGAATTTTAGCGCGATGACACAATTAACTGCAATTATGAAGCATAAAACTTGAGGAATTCACATAAAGGGATAGATAAAAATTTAATAGAAGCCCAAGAGATAGAGAAAAAGTGGCATTACTGTTACATAAATAAAAAGAAGAAGCTTACAAGATCATAAGCTTGCCGTGCCAATAAAACCTTCTCGGTGCAGAGGCTTAATGCATTATCTTGGTTTCCTTCTATATCCTTTCGCATTTTCTCGAATGCTGCCTCGTCTTCTTCGTTATTCCCCTTCCTTGAGCTCTGTGAAGACAATCCCAAACAGTACTTCGTCTGCTGCCTTGTCTGGTTCACCATAGCTTCCCCCAGAAATAAAAAATAAAAAATAAATAAATTCAAAAATTTCAATCATATACTGTATAGAGGTAACTTAACATTAAAAGATTGTGCCGGCGTTACCTTGGGAACGTTCGTCGAGTTCTCGTATGGTGTTGAGGAGCCTCTGAAGCTCTGCAGGTAATGTGCTTGCATCTTTTGCAAGTTCAAATTTACATGATAAATTAAATTAATTTAATTTGTGAAAAAAATTTACGTCGATAGAAAATAAGAGTAAAGAATGTGATGAATTGTAGAGAACATTACACTCTAAGTAATCGTCGACGAAGACGCCGGTTCGTGCAATCGCCATTTCTAGGGTTTTCTGTTTGTGTTAGGGTTCAACAAGAGGCAGGGAGAGGAGAATTTCAGAGGTGAGCTAGAAGAAAGTAAACGACGTCGGTTTATTACGAGTTTCCTTGCATAGTACTAATCCAGTGCGTCCGGATCTTCTGCTTATGCCCAAAAAATCAGCACACACGGATGAACGATACATCAATGAAAGAGGAGATCCGGTGCCTAACACACCATTAACGGCGTTAACTCCTCTCTCATCTATCTCACTTTGAGGGCCCGTTTGGATATGTTTATGCTTGTGTTGTTGAAGCAGAATCTGAAGCAAAAATAGAAGTCAAGTGCTGTAAAAGTAGAAGTCAATTATGTTTGGATACTGCATTTTAAAGTGCTGTGCTGCAGAAGCAGAAGTCAATTATCTGTTTGGATACCATCTATTGAAGCTACTTATAATACTGAAATGACACAATTACCCTTGCAAAAATGTTTTATTATTATTATTATTAGTATTTTGCTTGTTTGGCAATCAAAATTCTATTGGACAAAATTATAATAAAATTATAATTAAGTTATAAAATTTAAATATGTTTCATACAAATATTAAACTAAAGATAAGTGCAACAAAATTCTGCTTTATATAATAAATTAATACAAAGTAAAGTCTATCTACAATGACAAGGTTGACATTTGCAAATTTCATTAACCAAAAGAAACTTGTGCTTTTATGATAAGCAAGTCCTTAGGTGCTTCATGCATTAAGCACAAAAAAACACATTTTCTACTTTTTTATACTTCTCTCTTTTTACTCAAACACACCCGACTTGTACTTTTGGGCACCAAAAGCAACCTATGTTGCTTCTACTTCTCTATCCAAACAAGCATTGAATCTATCTAAAAAGTTGCACGAATAAGAGGAGGAAGGGAAGAAGAATGAGGACTAACCTTCCTTGCAAGAGATGGCAATAAGATGTTCTCAAACTTGCCTTCAAGGCTATTGAAGTGGGTAAATACCCGAATGATTTTATTCCTTGACACGTGTTGGGTCGGAGCTCTATAATCTGATTTGAAGAGTCTTACTCAACAAGGCTGGCCCTGAGATTTGGTAGACCCAAAGCGAATTCCTAAACAGGGGCTTTACTACACACTTACATAAAAAAAAAAAATTGCATGTAATGCATTAAACTACACACTATTTTTTTATTTATTTGCTTTGATAGTAATCGCACAAAATGTGGAGACATATATCATTACTAAAATCATAAACTAAAAGAAAACACAACAAGAAAAAATAAATGCTAAATAACATAACATACCCGACCAATATCATTATCTTCATCAATTATGAAAATAACATCTTAATATCTCATATCTCATAAGTTATTTTTTTTGGCCATTTGAGTTAATAATAATAACAATAATAAATCGAGGGGGAAAAAATCAGAAAAAGAGACTTAGTGGATAAAATGCTTATGTAAGATACTTATGGATATGTAACTATAAAATTATTCATTTTTTTCTTTTGAGCCACACTATTGTTTTTTTATCAAATAATAATAGTCAACTTACATTTTTTTTTTTCATTAGACGCCATGTGTTTTCATGGGAGAAGGGACCTCGTTACATTAAAAAAAAATAAAAAATTCATCAGATGGCTAGAATAGTAGTAGCATGGGAGAAGAGGGGCCCTTATTTTTCAAATAAAATTGGGGGCCCAAAGCAAGCACATTGCTCGCATTGCCTCGGGTCGGCCTTGTTACTCGATACTTCCTTTTTACTCGACCTGACTTACCCGATCGCCCGACGTGGGACAATCAACAAGCCACCTGTCCATACGGCATGATTACGAACCGCCCTGACAGTTGATACGTGCGTGGTGAGTCGTGACATGAATATCATGCAAGGCGGATCATTAAATAGCCGTCCAACCACTTACGTCAATCTTTAATTATGATTAGAAGCATGGTAATAGGCCTCGACATTAACCCCCGACTCGATCTCCATCGTCTACATGGAAATCCCTTTCACAACTCCCAGTAGAAGCTCTCTCTCTCCTCCTTTCACGAGAGGTAAGTAATGCAAACTACATCTTTGGACTATTTGTTTTTCTCTATATCTGAAGATTAACCTAACTGTCAGAGCCTTGTAAGGAAACATCACAAGTGTAAACCGTTGGAACTGCCTAACCGTCTACAAGCATAATCTAAAAGAGCACTAACCCATTTCCCCTTTTTTCGACATCATCACCTACAATCTCTGATTTCACCATTGAACCCATTTGATTTTGCCACAAAAACTCTCTCCAACCTTTAGATAGAGTGAGAAAGAGGAGACAGGAGTTAACGTTGTTAAGGGTGTGTTTGGTCCCTTCAAAAGGACGTTGTGGGCTGCTTTTTGTCCACCCTTCATTTTTAGTCGTTGGATCTCCTCTTTTATTGACATGTCATTCATCCGTCAAAACGTCAGCATTTACTAATTGTTTGTCCATCAGCAGCAAATCCAGAGCTAATCGAGGCGTATGGATTTGCAATTATCATGGTCCTTGTAGTGCTGTTGGGCCATGAAGGAACACAGTAGAGTAGACTTCATGACAGACCTCTGAGATAGTTGTTCAAAAACTTGTTAATGTCGATTCAAGTCTAAGGATTCATGATTCTAAACCCAATTTTCCCTTACGTGGGTTGTTATCAAATTCCTTATTTCATCACTTCCCGCGAAAATCTAGCAATAAGTCATGCAAGGTATTCTCAAATTCATCATCTTTTCTATTTTCTGTTGCTTTGAAATTCACGTTGTCATCATTTGTATCCTCTAATGTCTTCCCATTTTTGATATTTTATTTTTCGTATATTTGGGGAATTAATGTTGTAGTACTTTTGTGGGAATGTGGGTAGACTCAATTCAGCTTGTTATAGTAATACTGTAGTTTGCCATGGATATTAGGACGAGAGAGGGAATTGATTTTCTAAGTTTGATGGAGGAGCATGGAATTCGTGCTAATTATCACACTTACTTGTGGCTCTTAGAGGGCTGTTTGAATTCCGGGGTGGTATGAAGCTTCATGGAAGGATTTTTAAGTCTATTTTTGATGGGGAACATGATTTGTGTTGCCGGCTTATTGATATTTATGTTGCATATGGTGATTAGATGAGGCGGTCAAGGTTTTTGATAATATGTCTTATAGAAGTTTATCGGCATGAAATAAAATAATTGCTGGATTTTTGCAGGGAAGTTGAGTGATCGGGTACTGGGTCTCTTTTCAAGGATGCTAAATAAAAATGTAAATCCTGATGAAACTACATTTGTCAGTGTTTTAAGGGTGCGCAGTGGGGTTAAAGTTACTTTCTACACCATTGAATAGATACATGCTACGATTATTCATCATGGTCTTGGTACTAGTCTGCTTGTTTGTAATCCCTTTACTGATTTGTATTCGAAAAATGGGTTTGTTGATGCGGCTAAATTGGTGTTTGATAAATTATGTTTAAGAGATAGTGTTTCTAGGGTAGCTACGATCTCTGGTTTATCTCAAAATGGACATGAAGATGAAGCCATCCTCCTATTTTGCCGGATGCATAAATTGTGAATCATCTCTACTCCTTATGTCCTATCGAGTTGTCTGAGGAGCTGAAGGGTAGTGGAATAACTATTAATTGTGTTGCACCACGGAGCTGTTCTTTGCGGGTAAAACTGAGTAAACAGTTAAGAGGACTGCGGATGGATTTATTATCTAAATTAAAAGTTTTCTGTGTCTTTCTTTTCCTTTCTTTTCTTTTCTTCTTTCCCATGTTTTCTTTTTTTTTTTTTTTTTTTGGATAATTTCCCATGTTTTCTTTTGCTTCTCATTTTCCGAGTCTACCTTCTTTCCCATCGCGTGGAATCGGCCGAGCCATTGCCCTCCACCTCGCCTCACTCGGCTAAGCTTTCCATCACCTTAGAGTGGCTCGGCTCTCAATTACTGGATTTTGCACAGAGAAAACCTAATAATGGATCTCATCTTTAATCTGTACCAAATTCACAAAATAATCTTGTGTTTTCAACCCCAGAATTGAACATGGTATATTCAATCAATCTAATTTTCTTTCTCCTTTCTAAATTGCAGAAAAGATGCACATGGAGAGAAATTAAAATGTTTGCAAACTGGTTTATGTAGACAGACAGCATTTCAATACGTTCTTTCCTAACTTTCTACTTTCCTCTGTTAAGAAGTATACATATGCAGTGTTTTTGGTGGGGAAAATGAAAACGGAAAAAATATAGAGAGACAAAATCGACAGTTGCAGATTTAATTTCAAGCTTCCAACTACAGAGAATTTGGATTTATATGATAACTTGACCCACCCGCCTTATTTTCATTTACGTCCACAATGTCAAAACAGTTGTAGTGTTTATAGTAAAGTCACGTAAGGGTACGCAAAAATAAGCTAGAGAATTCAATTATTGAAAGAATATGCTCGAGAATATAAATTTGATAAAAATCTCTCAAAGTGAAGGTGATGATTGATGAAATATAAAGATGGAGAAATTAAAGGTTGCTATCTTCAATTCAATTATGGGTTCAATGTAACAAAATTAGAGATAGTCTTTGTGGCATACTTGTTTCTCTCTCATGCACATGATAAAGAGATCATCATAGATTTAAATTTTAATGCCTTCAAATGGAACCAGCATGCTATTTATTTATTTATCTTTCCAAGCCAAATTCGAATGATTTAATTATTTAAGATATTATTGAATTTATTAAGTTGAATACGTACTCGAGATTGACCTGACAGCTTAACGAGCTTTAAACTAAGATTTGAACTTGACTTGTTTATATTTTGAGAAAGTGTGAATGAATTTTTATTGAATCAATTTCAAATTAAGTTTGAATAATTTAAGTTCCATGAGTGGTTTAGTTTTTGGTGTGGAGTTTAAATCAAATCTTTCTTTACCGAAAATGAGGAGGGAAAAAAATAAATGAACTCAGGAGGGTAGCTCAGATGGTTGAGCTTCGGCGTACCAAGTTCGAGGTCCCCGTTTCGAATCTCCTGGGCCACCTACTCAAGGTATTTGCCTTGCGTTTTACCTGGTGTCCGTGGTTAGTAGGGTTTTGCAGTCACCCAGGAGATTAGTCGAGGTGCGCGTAAGCTATCCCGGATACCCTCGTGATAAAAAAAAAAAAAAAAAAAAAAAAAGACAGACAGAACAATATTGATAATGATAGGGCAAATTAGTCATTTTAAATGTAACAGAAGAAGATATTCAGGAGAGGAAAGGAACAACAAAATATGTGGCAACGGTTCTTTCCGTGAGAAGAAGCTCTGTCTCTCCTCTTCAGCTCAAATAATTAACAATGAACTTCGTTTTCTCATTAAGCAGTCTGTAAAGAATTGGCGTGCGTGCAGACACCGTACCTAGTGAGAGAGTTTAGTGTGAACTGTTCTTCAAGAGAACTCCTCTCTCTCTCTCTCTGTGATAGTTGATGGCGCAGTTTACAGCTCAAGGACGGCTAAAGCCGCTCTTCAATGGTGAGGGAAAGTCATTTGGGTTGGAACCGAAAGACCCATGTCATTATAAGCTTGGCGGGGGCGGCGGGCTGAGATTCACTGATACCTACCCAGCTCTACTCCACAAGCGCAAACTCAGGTTCATTGGCCCAAAACGAGTTTTCTCTTCGTCTGTGAACAAATCTAACCATGTTAATGCAGAGGCGGGTTTACATGTTGGTAACGACGGTATTTTTGGTGACGATGATTATGATGAGTTTGAGAGGGACGAGTTAGCTTGTTTTAGAGGTTTGGTCTTGGATATTGCTTACAGGTCTGTGCCTTCTTTATCACCCACTTCTTTTCTTCCATTTCTTGTTTAATTTATTGTATAGTTTCTTGAATTTTTTAATCTTTTGTTGATAATTTTATCACATTGGAGTTGGGTTCTTGCTGATATTATGATTTTACGAGATTTTGGTCTTGTTTTTGCAATTAGAGATGTTGGATCAATTTTGGTGTTGTGAGAGGTGTTTGTCCGGTAATTGCAGTGAGTTAATTTTTTGTTCTTTTATCCATTACACTAAAATAAATGCACATTCTTGAGTGGGGTGTTTGTCTGATATTCATAACGAGTTTATCTCTTTTATTTCTGGCACTATTGAGCTTCTTAATGGAGGGAATGACTGATCAAAACTTTTATGTAAACTAATTCTGTTGAGAGAGAGAGAGAGAGAGAGGTTCTGGTTTAGAGCCCTGAGAAGAGGGCGCAAGGCCGTGAAATATGTGAATTGATACGGTGAAAATGATGTGCGGGTATACACAAACTACAAAGAGAATGCTAATGTTACACTCTGCACATGGAAGGAGCCACATGGGTTTTTGCCCTTTGATTCAAATCTTTACTTGATTTAAATGGGATTTTTCTCCGACGCGCTTTCTTCCCTTGCATAGCTTCATGCAGTTAGTTGTATTTAGGGGGTTGCATATAGTTGTGGTACTGTTTGAGCAGCAGGATCTAATAATTAAGAAGTTGAAATCATTTAATAGGGCTACAGAAATGCCTGCGTTTTTTTGCAACCAAAAAAAAGAGAGATGCCTGTGTTTTCTCTCCAAAAGGGCCTATGTGGTCGCTTCTACCTTATGGTGGATTGGTGGTCAATCTTTTCTAGTCGTTTTTGATGCTGTGAATATGATCGCTTACAAATCTTTCATACTCGGAAGGGGATATGAAAGTGACATTGTATGGCCTAGGTGTTTTCGCTCTTTCCCATGATTTTAATATATGGAATATGTTCCATATCGTTTCATTGCTATTTCCATTTGATCTTCTTGCAGAAAGGCCAAAAAGGAAGTAAGTTAGAATTTCTCAGTTGATTTTAATTTTCTGCTTCTTGTACAGTCACTGGAAATACATGTTGGTTGCTTGAATGCTTGAATTGATGCTTCTTTTTCTTTTGTCTTTTCCATTCCTGTTTCTTTCTTCTTCTTCTTCTTTTTCTTTTTTAAAAAATAAAATAAAAAAAACTCTTTCTAAAAGGCCTGTGTAGTAGTTTGTTTCATAATTTAATTGTGATTGTCCTGTGCCAGGCCCGTCAATGTTGTCTGCTGGAGACGTGCTATTTGTTTGGAGTTCCTGGACAAGGTTATACTGATGCGGCTCACCCACTTGTATTAGATATTTGGACAGTCTAGTAATGTATAAGTGCTAGGACCATTGGTTTCAGTTCTCTCTGCATTTGTAGATCTAGTGAGTAGTGATAGCAAGTAAGTTTATTCAATGGTATTGAAACCTATTCTATCGTTAACATTTGAAAAAGAAAAAGAAAAAGGAGTAGACCAAATGTAGCTGTTACATTTAGCATGTCAACAGATAGCATGTGTGTTGCGTGACAACTGACAACTGAGAAGTATAGTGGTAGGCTGGTATAAGACTCCTTATGGTTTCTTCTTGATGTCCAATTTATTCTTCTGACCATATCGAACTTGTAACACAAACAAAATTTTCCCCTTTCCCTTATCACTGCACACACACACATGCAAACAAATACTTGTATTTGGGGTGAGATCTCAAACCATACATGCATAACAGAATGTTTTTTTTTTTTTTTTTTCTTTCCGTATATAAAGTAAAAAATTGAGTGCTTGACCTTGTTTTTTCTTTTTCTTTTTTTCCAGGCAGATGTTCTAGAATATTATGATCAGACTGTAAACTCCCCCAATGGTTCCTTCTATATACCAGCTGTCTTAAGGGTATGCAAAATTAAGGAGTATTTGTGGTTTGTTGGATAATTTTATTTTACGTTTTTCTTGGAATTCTAGTATTATGATTTGCGGTCTCATAAGTTTTTGTTCATATTTCCCTCTTCTTTCTGATTAATGTGTTCCTGAGTTTTACTTGTGTCCTCCAGCCCATTTCAACTGACCGTGTCCTCTTCTGCTTCCAGGTTCCACATTTACTGCAGGTTGTTAAGAGAAGGAGAATCAAAAACAACCTTAGTCGTAAAAACATATTTTTCCGGGACAGTTTCACTTGTCAGTAAGTAGTCTGCTGATGGGGGTTAGTGTGTTACCCTTTTGATCAATTTAGACTTGTTTTCCAATAAATAACACAACAAAAATAAAATAAATTTGCTTATTTAGGTAGTGTCACTGAGAGTTTGAATTTCATGCTGGAAGCTTTTATAGCTGAGAAGTGAGGCTGTTGTGTTGATATCATCTTCCCAATGTTCCTCAAAAAATGATTACCAATTTATGATCCAAGCCTTTTGCCTTTGTGTTTGTTGGGGATGTTGAGATGAGTGAGTGGCAACATAAGAAATATAGAATAAGAAATAAATGCAAAATGTGAGAAGCTGGAGAGTAGCACCACAAGATGAGTTGTAGTCATCTAAGATTGTTGGTCATATCAATAGAAAGCCAATTTGTGCAGTATTAGGAGTGCATGATGTCCTTTGATTTGATAGAAGATGTGGCCTTTGATAGAGTTGATGGCTTAAAGGATTTGTGTAGCTGACCCAGTAATTGGAATCAAAGCATTGTAAATTTGAATTGTATAAGTGTAGTTGTAGCTGACTCGATCACGCCTTTTTCTTGCTTTGGACTATCTTTTAACTGGAATCTTAATGGAAGGAAAGTCCAAGAGCTCCTCACCCTCCCTAAGGCTTGTGAAATATGTACGTATCTTAAATTTCTCTCTCCCTACAGATTTTGGATCCCTAAACTAAATGGAAAGTTCTGTATGAATCCTTTTCTAGACTGCGATTGTGCCAGGTTAGAAGTTACTTGCTCTTCTAAAAATAGTGGACTTCTGAAATCCCAAAATCGAAGTCTTGGTTTGTATTTCTTTTTGTCAGGTAAAAGATCGGTTATATATAAAAAAAGAAAGGTAAAAAACGACTCCAGTCACGCGAGGTATACAAATGAGAGATAAAAATCATAAAAGCAAAGAGCTTAAAAGAGGTGAAATCACTCATTTGAAACTAAAACATCCGACTCTTTCTACTCCAAAAAATTCCTGGAACACTATTCCTTAATTGAAAAAATGTCTCTTCCTTCCCTTGAAAAATTCTTGTGATTCTTTCCTTCCAAAGAGTCCAAAAAATGGCTTGGGTTGTTGTTATTCTTAATGTAACTATTTATGATTTTCTTCAGAGATGTTTTAGATATGGTGAATGTAAAATTCAATCTTTCCTAACTATGGCAACCTTGAAAACCAAATGCAACTATGTAAATAATTTTTCTTCAGAAATAATGAACGTAAAAATCAATCTTCCCTAATGATGGCAACCATGAACTTAGGAAGACATACTCTTCTTGAGTTGATACTCATTCAATTATTCATGACATCAAAATTGAGGATGAGTTCCTTCAGTTAGAGTTTCTACTTTTTATTATGTAGATTGCTTTTTGTAGATTGGAAATTTTGGTGTTATTGTGTGGGGATGTGAGCCACCTTAACTTAAAAGTCAGAGGTATAAGAAATGGTGACACATGGATCAAAATCATTTTATCTTTGTCAGGTTTTTCTTCATCAAAATATGTTAAAAACTTCCATTTCGGTGGATTTGATATCCTAGTCGATTACCTATCGAATTAATTCAATATTATGTGATTTAGATGAAGCTTGAGAAAGCATGGTCAACTTATGAATGGACTATCATTCCATGATGGAATTCTTGATTAGGGTTTGAGTTTCTAGTGTTGGAGCTTCTTTCTTTTTAAAGAGTCCTAAGGCTGTTAGAAGTTTTAGTTTTGTGAAATAGAAAGTGGGCTTATTTTTATTTTCTGATAAATAATATAAATTAGTCATGGTTTCACTTTTTTTCAATATCAGGGGTTGTTTGTTAAGTAGCATTTTTTTTTTTTTTTTAGGTGCATACCTCGAATCCCCTTATGGGTTAGAAGTATTGTAGAAGGCTTAGTACTGAGTAACAAGCATTAATAAGGGCCCATAGTATGGGTCTAATGATGATGATTGGTGTTGAATAAAATTCAGTTTTACATTTGTTTGTGGATTAAACCCTAGAAGGTGGATTCCTTTTCTTCCTTGAGTGGATTTCCGTTTCTCTATTGTTCTGTTTTCATTTTCTTCTTTGCCAACGTTCTACACATTTTCATCTATGACCTGCCTCTTTTTACCCCACTATCTAAGGTTGTAGTCCTTTTGTCTTAGAATCTTGCTGCCTAGCCCACCTGTTATTTTTTTAAGGAGGTATTCTCTTCTAATTTATAAGTGCTATCCTAACTCATGTTATCCTGTTTCCCATATATTACTTCACTTTTTCCTTGGTTTTTAGTTTCTCAGCCCCCTTAACATGGGATGAGGCCTGAAGCATGGGCCCTCTTGTTTGCATTAAGTTAGGCTAGGAAACTGAAAATTCATAAGAAATTTTTTGAGAGAAATTCCGCTAATGCAATGAAGTGGAGACATAATAACTAAGAAGTTAACAAGCTGATGGAGATATGCTTACATCATCCAAGAGATTTTAGTTTCTTCTTCGTCAACGATTTTCTAGTTCTGTTGAACCCCAATATAGCTGACAGCAATCCTGACTCTATCAAAAACAGGGTGGAGGGAGGGGGGGGGGGGGTTTAATTTTGAGTTATACTGCAAGGTTGTTACTTCCGCCTTGTAACCATATAGTGATCTTGTGGTAGACGTCAGTTTTGTTATCCCTGTCACCAGTGAGAGATGTCTTTTAGGTTTTTGTTTGTTTTCCTGTTTTGCTTGTATTGGTCTCATTCTTCCTTCATTTTTGTTGATCTAGGACATGGACCTGTATAAGACAGTAATGTGTTATTGCCATCATTGTATTAGATTACATTTAGAGTTTGTCGATTAACATGTTATTTTGTTTGTCAACAGGTATTGTTCTTCACGTGAAAACTTGACCGTTGATCACGTTCTGCCAATTGCACGAGGCGGAGATTGGAAATGGGAAAATCTGGTAAGATGACCTATTGGAGATATACCTTAATGGTATATCTTACAAATTGTTTTATTACCCCCACTATTGTTCTTGATGATTTGTTTCAAACTTCAAATTGGTGCTTGATTGTTGGATGCTTCTAGTGCACACTGTCTTTTCTTACTCCCTTTGTGGAATCTGAGGTAACCAATGCATTTAGGGCCCATTTGTGTTAGCTTTTTCCAAACATCACTTTTGGAAAACCATATCATCACATATGTCTTAAAGTTATGTTCAAATCATGTCTTAAGTCTTAACATATCAAAATTTTCATACTAGAAGTGATTGTGACAAAAGATTGGGAGCCTTGCTTTTGCCACAATCACTTTTTGTATGAAAATTTTGACAGCCATTCTATCGCTCCTTGAGTTATCTAGAAGTGATTATCACCTCATCTCTTAGATCAAGTGGAATTTTGAACTCCAAAAGTGATTTTAAGAAAAGCTAATGCAAATGGTCCCTTATTAACTTTTATAGTGAAGAACACTGATAGTTCTAATACAAAAAATTGACTGGGGAAGGCTTGATAGTTCTGGAAGCACTGGTGACCTTAATGAAAATTTGTTCAAAAAAATGTCACAGTGTGGGCAACTATGGGCTGAATCCTCACGAGAACATTGTGGAGTTTTTATTTGCTCTTGATGGTTGGTTGGATGAAGCGAATGTCAATTGATTAGTTTTGATAGCAGAATCTGGAAGTGGTTGGATTGGTTCCTTATACTTCCAAGGTTCGTGTTTGACTCGAGTTTAAGACGTGGTGGAGTTTAATTGTCATTATTTATATATACAACAGTGCTACTGTGCTGGGGGAGTTTTTATTTGCTCTTGATAGTTGGTTGGATGAAGCGAATGTCAATTGATTAGTTTTGATAACGGAATCTGCAAGTGACTGGGTTGGTTCCTTATATTTCGAGGGTTCGTATTTGACTTAAGTTTAAGACTTTAATTGTCATTATTTAAATATACAACAGGGCTACTGTGCTAATTACTTGTTAAAGAATGAAGAATGCATTCTATCCCACATCGCCTAAATAAGGGGCTTGTTATATCTTCATATACCTATTTGGCCCCTCCACCTAACAGCTTAGGCTTTTAGGTTGGAAACTTAACATGGTATCAGAGCATTGGTTCTCCGCGTGACAAGGCCCATACGAGCTTTGCACGTGAGGGGGAGTGTTGAAGAATGAAGAATTCACTCTATCCCACATCGCCCAAATAAAGGGCTTGCTATAGATTCATATACTTGTTTGGGCCTCCACTTAATAGCTTAGGATTTTAGGTTGGAAACTTAACACTTTTTGCAATGTTTTTGCTGGTGCTTCCCTAATTTTATATTTTTAGACCTTTTTTTGTTCTTTTCCTTTTCATTCACTTATTAGGTCAAAAAGTTTTTAGTGTGTTTTTTCTTAGTTACTGCGCAAAAGTAGTATCCTTTCCCTTATGGTAATTATAGAAGAGTCTCTTTTTGGAGTACTCTTAGACAGAAAGGGAGATCTTAGCTTGAGTGTTGTAGTGATGAATGGGTTCACATGTAATATTTCAGGTGATGAGGTGATTTTTTTTTTTAAAAAATTTCCGGAAAGTATGGTGGATTTCTAGGTTGCTAAGGGGAAGAGTTAAGGAACAGTGTGATGGTTGCTCACACCCGTTTGTGGAGTTTGAGAAACATGCATAAAATAAAAAATAGAAAAAAAATTCATGGAGCTAAATTTGGAGTTATTAGATGGGCAGTCTGGAAGGGTTTATTTTTGAAAGCAAGGCAAACTTGGTTGAATTTAAAAGCTAATTTCTAGACATAGTTTTAGCATGTAATCTCCATATCAACACACTTGATTCAAGTGGTAATTTATAATTATCCAGACTTGGGGTTTATTTATTTTTTTAAAAAGAGAATGACAACAGGATGGATTTGCCACCTTTGTTGTACTCCTGCAAACTCTATATTTTAGAAACCGACTGTCAGATCACTGTGAATTTTGGCATGCATGACATACATTGGAAGAATATGTAATCCAACGGCCGGTTTTCCAAAATTCCCATCTTATATTGACTAAAAAGTCAAGTCCTCATAAGCAAATTACTCTGTCTCTGTCTCTGTTTCTCTCTCTCTCTCTCTCTCTCTCTCTCTCTCTATATATATATATATATATATATATATATATATATTGTGATTCTCCATTTGTTGTGCAATATTTCTTTGATGATATTGCACCGGGCTTTATTTTTCTATTCTTCCACACCTCAGCAAGATAACAATAGTACTGACGTACTGTACATGCTGCTACAACATTGTCCTGGTACTGTCTTGTCATCTATCTTGCCATTAGACCAATGACCAACTAATAGTTTCCCTTGATTTTTTTTTTATTTTTAATTTTAGTTATTTTTTTTATAAGCAACCAGAAATTTTATTAGAAAAATACAGTGGACAAGATGTCCTACCTTATAAAGATGTGAGAAAACAAAAACAAAAATAAGAACTACAAACACAAAACAAACCCACTATCACATACTGATGCCCAATTTACCATTTCACTTGCTTTTGCTTTCAGATTCGGTCCGATATGTCAGTTTTTCCCCGCCAATTATTGAAAATCTGAACAATCATCAAAATTCTTTAACTTCACTTCAGTTGGTAATGGAGTGATATATTCATGTGTACCCATAGATTAGGGTCAGTTTAATATTCTCCAGTTGTTAATGGCCCGTTGTGCTGCACCAGTTACTTACCTGCCTTTTTTGCTATAAAATTTGTTTTGGTTGTGGAGAAGCCTCAATAATTAGTCAGAGGATTAAATCCTTTTTGGGTGTCTCTGTTTTACGAGTGACCAAGGCAGCAGACACGAAATACTACAGAGATTATATGGCATCATTTGTGGATCTTGCTTCATTTTTCCACTAGTACATTATACTGTGATGGTTTAAGTGCCATTCACATTGCCAGCAGTGCAAATTTTCATGTGTAAACAGATAATATATGAAGATTGACTGCCACTTTGTTCAGCATCACTTTTTCCTAGACTGTTCCCTTGCCTTATGTGCAATCCTCTACAGATTGCTAACTTCTTGTGAAAACCCCCAACTACTGCAGTGTTACTAGTTTAGGGTGTTCTTAGATAATTAAAACTTTTAAATGAATGTAGGATCTTTGGGCATTTTTTCTTGTACATTTTGTATTATTTACCATAGTCATTGTGGGGCATTTGGATATATATTCCTTTTTGGACGTTTGTTCTTTGTGCTGAGCTTTTGTGGCATTTCTATACCTATACTAGCTTTAGGCCTTGGCTTTCTTTATTTAGTATCTTTTATCTTTGCCTCTTTACTGATAGCTCACCATAAGAACGAAAAAAATTACATACTTTTCAAGTGATTTTTTTTTTTTTTTAAATTCTCATTAGAAGGAGTTGTGTGAATACCTTGATTACTCAAAAGGAAAAATAAAATGGGGATTGGAACACAATCTTAAAAAGTATGAGGAACGCAGTGTAAGGAATTAATTTCAAGATAAATGAAAACCCTTGTGAAAAACAACGTCAAAACAAATAACAGGTGTTATAAAATGTAAAACCTAAAATGTCACAACACTGTAATAAAACAACGGGAAAGATGGGAAGCTGGTTTATTTGAGTCGAGAGTGTTTCTGTTTTAACTATGGTTTTTACCATTGACCATTCACTTCCTAGATACTTCCTTTAAAGTTTGTACTGATTTGGTCCTTCCTTATAACAGGTCACTGCTTGTTCCAAATGCAACTCAAAAAAAGGACAAAAAACTTTAGATGAAGCAAATATGAAGCTGATTAAGGTCCCCAAGGTATTTTCTTGTTCCTTTCCACATGTTTTTTTACTTGTGAGTAAACCAAT
Source organism: Hamamelis virginiana (assembly GCA_017140935.1). Classification (NCBI taxonomy): domain Eukaryota; kingdom Viridiplantae; phylum Streptophyta; class Magnoliopsida; order Saxifragales; family Hamamelidaceae; genus Hamamelis; species Hamamelis virginiana. Next base: position 347,629 of record JAESVK010000172.1, on the reverse strand, counting down.
TTAAGCTCGGTATGCTTACCTGGAAATCATCTTGCCAAAATGACAAAAATGTTAGTTTCACATCAAACATCTACAGTTTGCTGATGCATGTGCCTTTTCAGTAAAGAATTGAAAGGAAGGGCGAATTTTGGAAAAGATTTCCAAAGAAAAATATATAAACTTCCAATGGCATTCTGTTTAGTTGACTGGAAGATAAATCTTCTTCCAAGAGACTAACTGGAAAAAGAGAAGTTTTATGAAGTTTTCAATTGCCATTAACAACACTTTTGACCTTCGATCTTGCAGGCTCCAAAAGACTATGATATACTTGCTATACCCCT
>JAESVK010000172.1:297135-327620 GCA_017140935.1 Hamamelis virginiana | reverse complement strand
TATATATATATATATATATATATATATATATATATATATATATATATCAGCAATTTTGGCTTCACATTGCCCAATAATTTTTTTTTTCAAATATTACTTTTCCAAGTAAATTTGAAATCCTTTGAAAAATATGAAGAAAAGTGGGGAGTTACTTTTATGGTTGCATGAATAAAACATCATGTGTGATGCATCATCACATTTATTATATGTGGAGTGACTGCAAGACAGATGGACAGAGGGGGGACAGATCTTATCTTCCTTTTCCTCCTTTAGAAAAATTTCCCAAAGTCCTTCAGCTTACAACCTTTTTATTTTTGAAATTTGAAATTGCCAATACAAAGGAGGAAGACCCACCAACTTTTCTAATTAGGGTGGTGCTTTGTTATGTCCTATACCATTCAAAATCATTTTCTAATGGGTCCCTTTCACATGAAGACCTAGTCCCTCCCCTTTGTTCAAAAATCCCTTTGATTTTCCCCCTTCTACATCCTTTGAATTCGATCTTTTAGGTGGTGGTTAAATATCATGCCGACAATTTTAATTGCATATTTTGTTTGCAATTAACATTTAAAATTTTGATCATATCCTCATATTAAACGACATAATAGTTGAACGAGTTTTCATGTCATCTCTTGTACCGACACAATATCATCATATCCTTAAAGTTTTTTTATAAGGAACCATACCGGCCTCATGTGTAGGTTTTTTCCTAATGACTATATAACATGAAGTAGTCCTTTCCTTTCCCTTAAATCCTCTCTACCCTAACAAAGGCGGGACTCGGATTCAAGTCTATGGTACAACCACCAAGAGACTTTGCCAGCAGACTATCTAACACCTCACATTTAAGTTTAACTTCTTTAATTTTAGTTCTAAATATATATAAACCATCTTAGACAGATGCAATAATTAAACACCTCATATTAAAAGGCTGAAAATAATGGATAACTCATCAAAAACTTAAAAACATGTGCGTGAGCTGTTAAGGCCTTTTGATATGAATATTTTATTTATTAAATGAGATCCATTAGTTGATAAATTCTAAAATTTTCCTTCATAATTTTTTTTTTTTTGCCATACAAAAAAAAATTCTATCCCTACCTCTAATCCCCAAATCCCCTTAATAAGTTAATATTAATAAATGGATATCAATATATATATATATATTAAAACTATAAATGTGTATGGAATATATGGTGGATCGAGAAAGGAAAAGTAAATAATAGATGGAAGAAGAAGAAGAATTAATACAGTCAATGGGCCATGGGCTATAAAATGGCACCATTAACATTTAAAATGATATCTTCATGCACCGAAATGATGGTTGGTTTTGAATCAATAAGCAACTACTAATTAAGTTCCCACTAAAAGGGTAGGGATGAATTTGAATTTGAGTAAATCAAAGAAAAAGAAAAAAAAGAAGATGATAATATATATTTGATCATCATATATATGAGGAGAACGTGCTGTCCCATCTAGAGTGGTGGCATTAAGAAATATAGGAGCCGTGCAATAAACATAAATTGGGTAGAGAGTATTATGGGGCATCACATGCATCCACGAGAGGTCCAAAGTAGCACCTCAAATGGTTCTGCTGTGTTGGTAGGGGTTTGGGTGCATGTGCTGCATAATTGAGTCTCTTTTGAATATTGTTGCTTTTTTTGTCTCCTTAGTGAGAAATTATCCCCCATCAAAGTGCTTCATCATAAATGTGCGTGTGTTTGTGTGTGTATATATATATATATATATAAATAGAGAGAGAGAGAGAGAGTGCATTTAATATGATGTAATAAATTGATATCAAAATCTCTCTCGATCAAATTCTAAAAAACCTGCATCCAAAATATCGAAAAATGCTAGATGAACCAAATCTTAAACTTTTTAAACCAATTGATGTGGCAACATAATAGAATCTCTAATTTTATACTTTAAAAAAAATATATAGGAATGCAAAGAATCTATGTTGCTGCCGTATCAATTGATTTATAAAATTTGATTCATCTAGTATTCCTCCAAAATATCCGTTTCCTTGGGTCTTACGTACCACATTGCTGTAGCTTTGTGAGTAAAGGAGAATATGGAGTTGTTACCAACAAATACCTAAAAAAAATTTCAAATTATGACTCAAGGCCTCGTGTTGCTTTCAAAATGTAAAATGTATGTTTCTGACATTAATTTTCATTAGGTTTGAGGTTTGAAAAAATGTTTCGATCACATTAGCTAGTAACCTACCACAACCGTTACATTTACTCATTAATTTATTACTGTTTCTTGTGAGCCAGCTGGATTCTGAGATTCATAAGTCACCAAAATCAAACTGTTTCCTCTTATTATTATTAATATAATTCTTTTTTTCTTTTTTTTAGTAATAACCGTGTATGATGGTAATTGGAATGTTAACTTTCTCTTTGATGCCTGCAATCCCTTTCTTTCAAAGAGAGAGAGAGAGAGCAAATGATAAGTTTTGATTTCATTTCGTTATGAACCATCTTCTATTCACTGCTTTGCACATAAACTTGTATGAACTTTGATTGAGAACTGAAAATGGGCCCAGACCAAAACTGCTCATGATTTTTGAGTCAACCCAAAACCAAAGAGGATGCGATTAACAAGAATTCAATTCGGCCCAGGTCAGAACCAAAGGAATTAAGATAAGCAAAAGAACCAAAACCCTATTTTGAGTCCTTGGGGGTGTTTGGCAAACTTAAAAATCTGGCCACCTGGGATAAATCTGTCTGGTTTTTATTTAATATTGTTTGGTAAGTGCATTTTTTCTCAATCCTATCCAAAAAATAAGGTATAAACATAGTTTTTTTCAAATCAACTGTAAGCTGGTTTACATAAAAACCATATAATAGAAAGATATCAGAATTGACCAGATCCAGTTTTCGAAGTTCCCAGACAGGCCCTGGGTCTAAATTATAACTAAAATAATAATAATAATAATAATAACTACCCATGGTTTATCAATGAAAGATGAGTTGGATACGATCCTAATCTTTAAAATATCGTACAAAATGGTCATTTCCATGCACATTGTTTGTGTTTGACAACTGAAGATGACCATCAAAATGCAGAGTACAGTGGAATGCTTTGCATGTCCAATTTTTTTGGGAGGCCACAGTGCAGAGCTAATAAAATTTTTTTGGGAGGTCACAGTATTCAGGACCTTCTTATTTTGTTTTGTGCCGAAAATATCCACTCAATCAAACAAGGTGTGAATATTGTCGCAGAGAGCATTAATTAAATCAAACAAGGTGTGATGATTGAGTGGATATTTTCACACAGAGTCACTTTACGCAGAGTGCATTGTAAAATCTGAACCAGAAGCAGCTGATAATCATTGAACGATTTAATTAATTTATGCGCACTAAGACAACTTAAGTAAGAGAATGGCAGGGTTGTGGCATCTCCGATGATCGATCTCCTTCTCCGGAAAGTGACTCTTTGCAGTACTTATAATCTTATTTGATGAGTGACTCTTTCCTACTTTCGATGGTGACTGGTTTGGAAGTTGGAAGTGGACTTGAGATCATCTTCCCCAATTTTTCATATTCTATGAGCCTGAGCCTAATTACTTATCAAGGGGATTGAGGTTTTTAGCCGAATGAAAGCCTTAAAGTCGCGAGTCACATCCACCACAAACAGAGCATTCCATCAATGTCGGCACTACACAGGAGAAACTTTCTTCCTTCCATTTAGCAAGAAATGATGACCCAATTGAGGAAATGCTTTGCTGACTCACCCATCACTAGACCAGGAGGATGACAACCTGAGAACTCATTAGTGTCTCTGAATTTAGCATCGATCAATCATCAGAGGAAAACAGAAATTTCAGAAGTCTCTTCCAAAACGCCAAATCTAATTATTAAGTAAGAAAATTTCGCAAACCAGCTACATGTACCTGAAGTTCAAGAGTTACAACTGATTATCCAGACCCAGATTAAAAAAAATTGCAATGTTTGAGTAGATAATAATCTAGCAAGTATAATACAACATGGGATCCAAGTTTTCCAAAAACTGCCTTTAAGAAGACACAGTCAGCCAGTACAGATATCTGGATTATGGATCGTTACTATTATAGCACCATAGAATAAATCCCACAAACAAACAAATTATAAGGCTCATGAGCTCAGAGATCAATCAATTCAGTGAAGCTTTATTGAATGAATCTATAAAGTAAAAATAATCCAAAAACAAGTCATTAAACTACAAGAAACTAGCAAAAATAGATAAAAGAAAAATAGAACATCCTGAATATATCTACAAAAACAAATCTATAGCAACAGAAGTGTGAATACCGTTAATAAAAACGTTAAGGCCACTAGTGAGGGCCCGAAGGAAGAAGAGGAAGAGGAAACAATCTGAATTATGAAATTGCAGTTCCCTTGGGAGATATTTTGTGTAGTCACTGCAGCAAGATCGTCGAAGTTACAGCTCAAGGGATTCTGATTCTGAGCCTGGAAGTACATATTAAATGCATATGAAGCGTTCCCATTAGCATCCAAATTGTTACAAGATGACATATATCCAAGTGACGTGCAATCTGCGAAGGTGCAAGCATAATTAATGTTATCTGCAAGTTTGCTCAGATCCTTGGTATTTGGATTAAACTGACACCATTTCAGAGGAAGATATTGCACGTTCTTTGCACCCACGAGAAGCTTGTTTTGACCCTGACCTGAAAAATCTACTGCATATTTAGGCTGCCCGTCGTACCTAAAGATTCCCCAGTGGCGTTCAAAACTCCCAGGAGCAATGCTCTTTGCATCCTCATCAATAAGTCCAAATAAGTATACTTCTATAAATCCAGGGCGCAATGGGGTGCCTCTATTGGCTGCCAGTTTTGGTAAGAGCCCATTGTAAAATCTATAAGCATAATTCAAATTGGCATTCTTGTCACCATCCGTGGGCCATCCCACCTCCCCAACCAAAATAGTCATGTCCCCGAACCCCGCCGCTTTCAAAGCTGAAACCAAGGTATCAAAGTTCGCATCAAAAACATTGGTGTAGGAAATCCCATTATCAGCAATGGGAGTACTTACCCCATCAAAGAAGGCATAGTCAATAGGGAAGTCGTCATTGCCATAGAGACTTAGGAATGGGTAAATATTTACAGTGAAAGGTGCGTTGTTCTTGTTTAGGAACTGGACAATCTCAGTCATGAGACCACTGATATCACTTCGAAACCTTCCAGCTGATGGGACCTGATTGTCCGTTGGTGAGTTGTAGACATCTGCATTTAATGGCACGGTGGCCTTAATGGAGTCTCCATGCCCGGCTTCATTGAGGGCATTTTGAATGTTCTGAAGTGCAGGGAAGGTGGTATTCAAAAATGAGCCGTTGTAGGACGTGAGAAAAGGTTCATTCCCAACTGCTACGTATCTGTGCAAACAGATAAAATAAGAAGAAGAACAGAAAACATGTGAGTGACCATTATTAACATACTCACATTGCTAAATGAAACAATGAATAGCAACAAACAAAGAATAGATTTTATAAAGCAAATAGCCGACATAGATTTCTCAATCAGTTTGCTTAAAAGGAAGTTTAAATGGGGATCCTCATACAACACATTACTATATCTCCCCTCTCCTCTTATTTGAGTGATGAGAACTATGCTTAAAATATTGTCCTACACCAACAGCCTGAGTGACATCATTACCGAGAACGGTTTATCTAATCAAAAGGGATGTCAATGTTGGATTCTTCAACAGTTTGCAATAATAACATCATGAAGAAGAGTTGGGTTCTTTAACTAAAATAAAACTAATAAATCTCCTTTCTGTATTTGTAACTATTCAAAGAACATGATTGAGCTCCAATAAAAAGTATAATATTAATAACAAACTTTACTTAAAGGCTTAGCTCCGTTGAGTTTATAATATCACAATTTACAGATTATGATGAAGGTTTCTGCAACCAATTACCTAAGAGAAAGAAATGGAGGATCGATTCCAAATTTCCATATCTGAAACTGCTCTTTCTAAAGCAATCTGCAGACCCCAATACACAAATTTTGGAGCTAATTCCAAATTTTCATATCTTCTGTTTTCTTGTGGGTTATAAATTCCAAATTTCAGTCTCCGAAACTGTTCTTCCTTCCAATGAAATGAGTCCACTGATCATGGATAAAGCCATGCCATGTTGAAGAGCAGGAACCAAGCAATTCACAAAATTTTCACAATTGGCACAATTAGTCCATTGTTTTGTTCCTATAAAGTAGTGTTTTACATTTTTTATCCCAAAATTGATATTGCAAAGCAATTAACTTTTCAAATAGCCAAACTTTCTCCCATTCTCCATCTTCTTTTTTTCTCAGTTCCAGGTTCCCACTAGCAGTAGAAAGAACCTAATGCTCAAATTGATCACTAAGATTTCATAAAAGGAAGAAATATAAACTTTGGAATCACATAACAGGCTGGAGTGGGAGTTGCAGTTGCGAGATTCCAAGCTTCCTTTCCTTATTCCTACCAACTTCTCGGCAATCAAACAGAGCATATTTATTAAGAAAAGGTGTAAAAAGGAAAAGAATGTGTTATATTCCATTAAAAACGGATATAACATGGAAACTTGGATTGAAAAATGGATTCAAATAATCGAAAATAGAATTCCTGAATATCCTATACATATAATTACAGTTAATGCAGGTGTGTACTAAAAAAAATTAAAGGAAAAGAATAAAAAATAAAAACCATTAATAATTCAATAATAAACCTATAGAATGAGAAAAGAGAAAAATATTTTACTTGATGTCAACTCCTCCATTGAAATTATAGCGGCTGACATTTCTGCGAACCCACTGCTTAGCTCGATCGTAATCGTTCATCACAGCAAGCTGATCATTGGGAATGGCAACCATGCCTTCAAGACCACTCCCAGCCAGAGCACTCATGGTGGTCTGATCTGCATCAAACAACTTCACCTTCTGAATTCCATTGTCTTTCAACATCTGAACCACAACTTTTGGCGGCAATTTATGAGTTGCCATTGTTCCCCAGTTGACACCAAGACCTTCCACACATACGCCGCCGCCACCCAAAATCCCCAATATCAAAGCCCATGTGAAAAGCCATACTCTCTCCATTTTCCGGCCAAATTCCCAACCGGAAAATTAATTCCCACTGATGAAAAGAATAATGGGTTTCCGAGGAAAAAGGGAGGGAGTTGAGAGGAAAGAAGAGATAGTACAAGGTGTACAACTATGTTCTCTCTGTGATTTTTTTCCTCCCCTGTTTCCCACTAAAAAGCACTAATAAAGCAACGGTTTTTTGCTGGTGGGTTCGCTTGATAACCGAAAATCCAGCGATTTTTTCCCGAGAAAACTGAGATCGTGAAAGACTGATGTGTAATGCTGGTGAGAATAATAAAATAATAAAAACAACAATAAAACCCTATAAATATCAGAGAGAGTAAGAAATATTCTCAGAAAGAAGAAGATATAAGTGATGTATACATGAAGTGTGAACCACCGGCGATTTTTTCCCGAGAAAACTGAGATCGTGAAAGACTGATGGAAAGTAATGCTGGTGAGAATAATAAAATAATAAAAATAACAATAAAACCCTATAAAATATCAGAGGGAAAGTAAGAAATATTCTCAAAAAGGAGAAGATAAAAGTGATGTATACATAAAGTGCGAAACGCCAAAGATTGCACTGACTAATGGAAATCGACAAATGTGTGGATGAAACGTTATTCTGCAAGTAGAGAGTGAGAGAAACGAAAAGTAGAGAGTTATTGAAGAATAAGCGTTAGATGCTGAGCCAGCAAAGAAACATAATACGTGGAGGAGATCCCACAAAAGAAACAGACTAAGAAAACAAAATCAGTTTTTCCCAATAAAATTCAATCGCGGATTCAGTGAATAAATAGGAAGGTGAGCTTTGATTTTTGAATCAAAACCGAAATATTATGAAATACATATATGTATGGAAAAACAACACAAGGGATTGGCAAAAACAGAGGAGAGGAACCTTTTTGGATCCGCGATAAGAAAAGATTGGGAATTTATTCGAGAAGAGAGGAAAGTTGCAATAAAGTGGCAAATAGGAAAAAGGAAAGATTGTGAAAAGAAAGTAGGAGCCAATTATATATAAGAGTTGAAGACAAGCGCACCGCGGAAACCGATGGAAAATAACCAGGTTTCAGAGAATGGAGGAACTCTCTAACGGCTATAATTTGGTGAGAAGATTTATAAAAGAGGCTGACTGGCTGAGACTGAGACTGAGACTGAAAAACTTGAGTATAAAAAGTCCCAGAAACAGAGAATATATATATGAATTCCTGTATATAATAATGAAGAAGAGAGATAGTGGCTTTCCTCTTCTCCACTTTTAATACTATGCTTGGATTGAGTGGAGGAGAGAAGAGAAGAGAAAGTGAAATTACTCTCTCACCTTGCACCTTGTTTGGATAGCCCTGCTAAGAAAAGAGATGAGAATATTTTAAAGATAAATTTTAATATTGCCTTTACTTATATAAAAACAAATAAAAATTAAAAACTAAGAGAAATGGCAAAACAGTAAATCTTATTGGAACGCCTCAAAGAAAACCAGACAACTTTCTCTTTTTTTTTTTTTTTTTTTTAATTAATATGAAAAAATAGTAATTAAAATAGATTAAATAAATAAAAAAAGAATAATTAAAAAAACGTCACAGTTTTGGGCTTCATCAACCTCAGTTACACTGACAGCCCACGTTGCACACCAACGTTAACCAACCGCCCTCTCATTAAGTTTTCTTTTTTCAAAAAAAAAAAATAGAAAAAGAAATTGAAATTTGCAGGTGGGCGGTCGCCGACAAGCCGTGACGGGCGTTACACGAGAGCTCCTGTGAATCCTTTTTCACGTAAGCGTGTGTATAGTACCCAATTGTGTACGTGGGTCCGACATGCCCTATCAAATTAGTCGGTACTCATGGTGTTATTCTAAAATCTAATTTGTTTTGAGAAGAAGATAGTAGCCACTGACCACTGGAAAAAATTTACATTGACAAGGGTCAAATCATTTGTCTTTGTGCTTACCATTTTGAAAGTGAAATATTAATTTCAATTTTTACCCTTCTCATGACATAAGTCGTCAATTAGATTTTTTGAATAATAATTCATGTAAAGTGGACAACAATTTTTGGCATGTTCAAGAATTAACTGAATTAAAAAAAAAAATCGTCAACAAAATAAAATTAAATTAAGAATTATGATTTAATTAATAAATACTGACTTAGGTTAAGTCAATAAATACTTAAATGATAGTTAGATCACTCAAATGGCTTTGATCATTGCTCAAATAGTCGAAATTTAACGATCATTTAAGTATTTGCTGACTTAACCTACAAATGCAATAATCATAGGTTGCTTTCAGGAGAAGATAGGGGGCTGATTTTTGTGATTAGAAAACATGAGGGGGTATGGCTGAAGCTGGAGCCATTTTCAAAGAAGACGACGATAAGGATGCTGGGTGCTAGATGCCTCCACCGACCCCACTCATTTGACATCTTATTCGTTTTTTTCAACATCCCAAAACATAATTATTAAGCATTATTTACTTTATAACATTTAGGTAGAAAATTGGCATCATATGTGCTGTGATAATAACATATTTCACATACTTTGATTACAAATTGTTTTCTTGTTCCATTTCCCAAATTGTTTGTCATGTACACTTCCTATTTTTATAGTCTTGATGAAATATGGTGTTCAAGCTTTAGGAGAGCCAAAACCTTACTTTTCCTTGCTTATGTCACACAAAACTTACTAATTTTTTTTTTCTTTGAAAAAATCCTCTGAAAATAAATAATAATAAAAAAATCTCGAAAGCGAGACAGAATCACAAAAATTTGATAATGCCATGACAGATCTTGGTCTCAATCCAAAATAAAAACCCCTTTGTTTCGAGGAATTTGGAATTAATTAGAGAGCATGGGTTGTTGGAAAGTGATATTATTTCCCATATGAATTAAAGAGCAAATTAAGGGAAGGAAAGAAACCAAAATAATTTTTATGAGGTGCAGGATGTGACATCTATCCTCTCTTTTTTAGAAATTATATAATATGAGAATATATTAGTCAAGAATAGGGGGTTTCCACATATAAGATAAAAGAGGAATTTGAGCAACTGTTGTTAATAAGCCAAAACATGGTTCCTCCTCTTAGCTTGTCGGCCGCTTCAACCTCCACTAAACTTATTACCGATATTTAGAGGGGATATTTTTGTCATCTCATATTTAAGAAAATAAAAAATCTAATCATATAAAACTGTATACAGAGCAGGAGTCGGTTGTAACAGAACCAAGCATGGTCCAAATGTCCAATACATGCTCATTTCTACCACATTAAATGCAATAAAAACAAAAAAAAAAAATTACCAGTGGCCAGCAATAGCATTCTTCATTCATTTTGCTCTATTTTTATTTTATATATTAAATTATTTTGTTTCGAAGATATTATTGGTCAATGGTTGAATGTGAATAGACAGAGTCGGTGCCTCAGCAGCAGCAAAGAGGCACACGTCTCCACCAGAAAAAAAATCTTAATAAAAAAACAAAGTGGCATACGCATGCACCATTAGCACTTATATCCCTTTCCTATCCACAATTAATTTACAAAGATTTTCCAACCAGAATAAAATATATATATATATAACTTAAGGGGTTTATTGGATCCTTCCTTCTTTTTTATATAAATATAAATATATAGTTTTCCAAATTATATAGGAGTACCTTTAAAACATCATAGAGTAAGCCAACAACTAACATTTATATATGTCCATGGGTGCTTCAATATGAGCTTCGAAGGTTGAATCTAAATATACATAAATCATCAACTCAATGTATGCTTATATAAATTTATGTCAATATAAAACCCATAAATAATTGTGTGATGCATATTTAGAAAAATCTATCATTGAATTAGATACTGTACTTATATACGTGTCATGTATGTCAAATATTATAGTGATCCAACAGTCGATTTCTCAAAATTATTACTGAAAAAAAACTGTGACAATTTTCTTCATTATATTTTGAAAATTTGACATTGAATCACCATTATTTTTTAGTGTGACTATCAGTTTTTCAAAATATGCATCCCACAATAATTTATGTCTTTCATATTGACATAACTTATATAAGCATATGCTGACTAGATCGGAACAATCTACTTGTATATATATATATACATATACATATATACCACAAGTCTTTTAATCCTGTTTTGGGATAACAGCGTGATTTGATCTAATTTGACAGTCATGATACATGAATTGTATGTAAATTAAGCCTATTTGGAATTCCAAAAAATGAAGTTATTAGTATTAGTTTATTTCTATATGGACAATAAATAAAAATAACACGGAAGCATTAATAAGATCACGGATCTCAATCTATCATATTTTATGATAGGAATAGAAAAATAGGAAGTGTCTTAATTCACTCGCATAAAATGAATAACACTCACCACCCATGTGACATAGATGTAATTTGGTGTAACTCCCACCTTTTTTGAGATTTGAGACACATAACATTAATAATAATAATTTTAGTATTAAATCGGGATGAATACTTCTTTCTCAAGCTGAACGCATGCAACATTAATTATTAATAGTAACAACCCCAAAATTCAGCCACGGAAATGAAATAAAGACGACCTTGTGTGAGGTTCCCAAACCCTTCCAACCTCCAAGGTACTCCTTTAAGCTCCGCACACTCGTCTAGTTAAGACATATGAAGATTATGATGGGAGACATCTACGGCACCTCCCTAAAATTTACTCTCACTCGACTCCACCAAAACAGATCAACAATCTCATCACATTCTTACTTCTTGCCTAAGAAATTAATGACATGGTCATCAATGCGACTTTTTCTAAAAGAAACATCGCTTCAACTTTACATATCTCCCTACCTCTGACCACCTTGTAAAGATTTGATTTGAAACCCCCACAAATCCATCCTCAAATACATATCAAGAAAGACCCTACATGCAATAAAGGTTAACAAAATTAAAACTATCATAATCCATTCCATTATAACAAGAAAGAATGCTATCTGACATTTGATGAAATTTTCTCTTTGGACTTCCATGTCATTAATCACGATCCATCATAGTATGAAACCCCTTTTTGATTGCTTAAATTTAGTCCCTTTTCCTTATATCACTCACTAATCATGATATCCTTTTGCATCCTCCTGGCCAGGAAGAATTTCCCACCTCTCCAGAGATGAAAATCTTGATTGAAAAAAACCCCAACCATGCAGTCCCCAAGCCACCTCTTCACAATTCTTCCAAGTTACCATTCCAAGATGTATTCAGGGGCACACTGAACAGGAATCAATAATCTTAGAAGGATTAATCTCATTAAGAGGAACAAAACCAGGGAGAGTGAGAGCATATGTCCTATCGATACCACTAAGCAGCTAGTAGATTAAGCTAATGGTAGATGGGTGAACTGCACCTGAGCAGCCAAATTCTCGTTATGCCCTTTCCAACGCTACTTTTGCATTTTGCATTTTGCTTTTTTAACTTTCAAGAATACGTATCAGAAAGCATTCTAAAAATTTCCAGCTTGTTCGTATCCTCACAAGCAGCTTTCTCTCTTCCAAGAAATTCCTATTTCCAAACTACTGTTCCTTGTATAGACAATCAAATTAATTATGGGAATAAAATGAAACCCATTTATATGCTTCATCGATGAGACCTTGTTCTTTGGAATTAAGAGGTTAAACACTGTATGTCGTAAACATGAAAGCCTGATAACCAGTACCCATTTAGAAGCACAGAATAGTCAATGAAAAATTTCATTGTTTCCTGATCCAATTGCTAAGCATCAGTTTCCATCAATCACCTGCGCGACATTGGCAACGCCAAAAAGAGGAAATTAATGTATTTCCAAATGCAACTCCATGAAGGTACACAAATTATGTGCCTACATGAGTTCTATCTGAGGAATAAAAAGAACAGGTAAAAATGAAACGAGATGCACAACACATTCGTGATGGACATTATTCGGTTCAAAGAGCTAAAAATAAAACTTCAAAAGCAGAAGTTGCAAAAAAAATAAATAAATAAATAGTACCAAAAAAATTGACCAGAAAAAGAGCATCCAAGGACTAATAAGGGCATCAAATCAAATTATATTAAAAAATCGATTGCTCCATTAGATTCAAGTGTGGTATTTGTTTGTATCAGTTCTACATCTGATATGTAGGCCACTGTAAAGGTACTTAAGGTCTTGTTTTGCATAGCTTTTGCTTTTTCTACTAAGCAGTAGCAAAAGAGAAGCAATTTGTATTTGAGAACCATATTTCAAAAGTGATTTTGTATAGTTACATGAACTTATCCCCAATCAACTTTTGAGCAAAAACTGATGGGAGGCAGCTTGGGGAAAAATCACATTTTGATGCCTGTTGAGTTCAACTCTCCTGTATTGGACTGGTTCACACAGTATTTGTCCTGGAGGACCCAGTTCTTGTTGTCAACAGCTGACCATGAAATGAATAAATGATACTAGCCTGCATGTCAATCCCAATACTTGGCTAAAATATAACTGCATCTAGGTCTGGAAGTAAAGGAAAAGTCTGGCGGATTTTAGGGCACAGAAAGTCCTAGAGTGGGATTCCAAAGCTATAATGATATGTTTGACAGATATAACAAGGTAAATGACGTAAAATCACAGTTCATACAACTGAGCTAGCTTTCAAATTAAAAGAAAGATGTGAAATGTAATTAAGCACAGTTGGCATGGTACAAACCGAGAAGTTAACGATGGCATGAACAATGTTATAGGCTCTTCTGTACATCTTCTATGCGAGAAGTTCATCTTCAAGATAGTTATACTCAAAAGTAAATTCCGTTTTGATCCTCTGGCACCTGATTATCAGCATTAATGCGAAGACAAGTCATGAGAACCACATATTAAATGTTTCATTTTTTTCCTAAAAAAAAAAAAAAGCAAGTAATGAGAAGAATCAGCACTGTTTTTCATCGTAAGTTAAATCTTAGAAAATGTGAAAAGAATATTAAAATGTATGTGGTTCAGATTACGTTGAATCCCTTGAGCCCTGGAACCTTTAATATGTAAGCATCACACTGACAGCTAGTTTATTGAACATATTTCAAACACAATGTACCGAGGTTCTCATGGCATATGAGCTAAGAGCCCAAGACATCAATTCTCAGTCTGGATACTAATCCCATCAGGGTTTGAAATCGAAATGAAATTATGGAGTAGAACTTCATAAAATACAGGATATTTAGTACATAACACAGTCAAGATTGGCGAAAAACATTGAGATGCCATTGAACTGTATTAAAACCTCCAAGAGAATCTCAAGGCTATTAACATAAATAAATAAATAAGGAGCTACCATAATTTCTAACTTCTACAAATGTGATTTGAAACCTCTCCATTTGTTCAATAAAAAAACTGAATGTTTATCAAAGAAAAAAAATTCATGAAGTAGATAATCAAAGGGGGTCCCCACAAAATCTTTATCCCCCAAAGTCTAGAATGCTATATAATAAAGAAAAATATCTTGGCATAGTTTTAAACCCCGCCTCCCAGTGACCATGTTTTTAAAATAAAAATAAAAAATAGCCCTCGAACAATCTAGTGTTCCATTCCTTACAAATAGACCAACAAACGGTGATCAAAATAAACCTCCAGAACTTATTCCCCTTCTTACCCCAATACCCAAAATTGCTGATATAGAAGCATTACACTAAACTCGTAAGCAGCACACAATAAAGCACAGACCCCACAAATTGAAAACAAAGGAACGACATAGCAACAAGTGATTCACCGCATTAGAAATGATATTACACCAAACAAATCAATTGCACATAATCACAATTTTTAGAAATCAGATAGTCGCCAAATTGGAGGAATCGAAGGACTTTCATAAGTCAATCTTAAACCCTCTATCAACTCTACTTCACGAACTTCTTAAACCACATGAACGCACTAGGTTCCTGTTCACAAAATAATTATTTCCCACTCCATAGGAAACACCATTAAAAATTTTAACATTTCCCAATCCTATCGGCCACTCTCGTTGAGATCTCAATCATATTGGTCACATCAACTTGATTCTAAACATTGAGGATACTCAATTCAACTTAATTCCTACTTGGGGGTGAAAGCGAAAATTTTAGCTCGCGTGACTTCATGCATGCAATCTACAATTAATATGTAGCTGTTTTACCTAGAGGCCAAGAATGTGCTTACCTCAGATACCATCCCAACCATTAATTCCAACAATCAAAGCATGTTTAGATTGCCCTTACCGCCCGCCCAACACAAACTCAAGAAGGGAAAGAATTAATTAAAGATAATTCAAACAAGTCTCTAAAAGCGACTGATGCCATCCACATCTGAACGTGAATGTATTAAGATATTCTAAATTCTTAAGAGACATTAAACTTAAAAGGATGCTAAGAGTCCTCATAAGTGCAAGATCTACCCATTACATGTCGGCTCTTTCTTCAAAACATTAATTGAAGAGTTCTAAGTCCTCTCTTTGTGAAAAGCATACAATTTGCAACATATTAGAACTTTCTTTTTTCCGGATATTATCCTTCCAATCCCATAAAATGTTATTTTTCAAGTTGCCAAAAGATTTCCAAAACCCACCAACCATATTTTCATTCTAGCTATATCAAATCACCTGCATTCTAATAGTCATGTATGCTTAAGTGCAAAATAACCTTATTAACAACTAAATGAGATAATTACAACTAAATAGTCCTATCAAAATCTAAAAATATAATTACAACTATAATTCATACAGATGACCAACTAGGTGTATTATCAGAAACAAAAACTTCGATGGGTAAGAGTTAAGTCAACATACCATCCATGTTGTGAGTCATCATTGGCAATATGGAAATCGAAGTACACATATGTCCCCTGTTCGTATTCATCAGTGGCAACTTTTGGCTCCTCGTGCCGTTGAAACCATGTATTGTATTTCCTGTGGTATCTCCACGATTGTTTCTTCAACTCTTTAGCAGCCAAATATTGCTGATAAGTATTCTGCAGACAATAAACGACCTCGAGAATAAGCTCAGGTAATTATAGCATGAGAAACGTAGTGCCAAAAAAAGAGAGCGGATAAAAGTCTAACAATACCTGCTGATAGTAAAATGCAAAGAACATGGTATCAGTGCCTAATGTATCAAGACCCAGCCTTTCCCAGAAGGCAGGATTATTGACAATCGGTGCTTGTACTTGAGGATAGCTTGCAGGGGTCGCGGCGGGGTGCCTCTGTAGAAGAAAAAGAACAATGATTCAATAACAGATTTGTCCAATATCAACTGAAGAAATAAGATAAATTCAAGAAACTTCCATACTGGAATATAGCTCCTCGCACGTTCCGAATCTTTGGGTTGAGGAAGTTTTTGAAATGCAGCCTCAAGCATCTGCAAATTATATAACTGATCATGCATTCCACCAGAATTCGAAGATGATCCGCTAAGGCTATCACCAATGGCACCAAGGTCAGAAACACTTCTTCGACCAATAACACCAAGGTTGCCAGAAGGTTGATTGGGTTGTAAAGGTTGCCCGGGAGAAAGATCGATATCTCTTGGCACTTGGGCAGGCTCTGTCAAAGAGCCAGATCCTCCTACCTGTAGTAGACAAGAATATACAAACCAACTTAGCATATACTTTTAATTGCGAAGCATGGATACTT
Organism: Hamamelis virginiana; assembly: GCA_017140935.1. Taxonomy (NCBI): domain Eukaryota; kingdom Viridiplantae; phylum Streptophyta; class Magnoliopsida; order Saxifragales; family Hamamelidaceae; genus Hamamelis; species Hamamelis virginiana. Next base: position 310,929 of record JAESVK010000172.1, on the reverse strand, counting down.
CAAACCTCGTTCCATATCGTGTATCGTATCTGTATTGGACAATGTCCAGATACCTTTCATAAGTATGCAAAAATAAAAATAATAAATTTCATATATGGATACTTGGGAGATGAGTTGGGAGTTGATTTGTTAATTTTTCACAATCTGTATTTTAGAAACTCACAGTCAGATCACTAGGATTTTTGGCATACACGACATTTATAAAAAGAGTATCTACTCCAACAGTGGGATTTTCAAAATACCTATCTCATATTGGGTAAAAACTCAAGTCCTCAAATAAAAGTATGTGTGTGTACCTATAAGAAAAGAACTCTTCTGTTAAAATTACATGATTTGAACCTGAACTTTTATTTTTAGAAATTGAATGAATATCTTTGATACTTGGCATCCAAAAAAATAAAAATAAATTGTTATCTACTTTCTTTTTTGGTCCCTAGTCCTATCTAACCCATAGGTTGTCCCATTCCCCACCTATTCCAACCCCTGGCTATTTATAGCACAAGAACATGCATTGCCTTCACCAGTTTTTACCCAAGACCCATCTCTGAAGTAATAATGTGATTAGCTGGTCGAGCTAAGCATTAGATAGTTTTCCATATAATTTGATACTTTTCAATTCCTAAAAGATAAATTAAGTGCATCTCATAACATATGATACAATGAGATATAGGATAACAAGGGTAACAGCACCAAAAAAATCAAACAGTCAGCACAGTTAATGATTAAACATTATTATAAGTGATCTTGGATCAATAAACATAAAATGAAAATGTTCAACATACAGATGCTTCCATTGCATATGGAGTTTTCAAATCATCCTCATTCATGAGATTCTTGCCAAGCCCAGAACTGGAAGCAGGTTCGGCGGTCGAATCATCAGATAAATTCTGCTGCTGTTGTTCCTCAATTTTCACATGGCCAACATCTGCATTATGCAACATTGTCAATTCTGGTTATATATATTATATACAAACTTCTATTGGGATGAAGGTATGAAACCAAACTCCATGCACATTGAATGTATACACAAATGAGAGCTACTTAACCATTAAACACCAAAACAGAACAATCACAATATCTCTATGCTCTAACAAAAACCCAAGTAGTAAAAAAAATATACAAAAACCCAGCTTCCCTAAAGGGCACAACCCAAGAATACAAAAAACTCTTCAATTCCAAATATGAAAGTTCAACATCTTCAAAATCCTCTGACTCTGTTCCTTCCCAATGCCCCACATGAGACAAGGAAGATACCCCTCCCAACTCCTCCAAATACATAGGTTTGCATCTTGATCCTCCAAATTCTTTAACAGGTCCGTCACTGAATTTGGAGAATTCAATGACACCAAAGACAGAAAACAATTTGGAGAATTTGTTAGTTTGTTGAATTTGTTAATTCAATGAATCGTCACCTTGTTAATTTGTTGGGTGGCCCCATTTTTTAGGTGAAATTGAATTTTGAAAATTCAATTTCACCAAAAAAATTGGGGCCACCAAAAAATTAACAAGGTGACGATTCATGGTCTCTGCTTGCTCTTTGCACATAGCGCCTGTATTAGGAATAGATCAAACCCTACTATCTAAGCGATCAATAGTCATTATCTTATTCCAAACTGCTTCTCACACGCACAAAAGAAGAAAAAAAAAATCCTTAAATTTCATTATCTTTTGTATTCCCTAAATTTTATTTGATTCACTTCAAATTCAGCCTTGGACAATCTGAACATCAAAAGAATTCCATAGAAGAGAACATGTCAAAATTCAATTACAAATATTGATGAAATGACACTTTTGAAATAAAAACTAGGTTACATTTCATCGACTATCCAAATCGAACGTCCCAACCTGCTCGACAACTAAGTTAAAATTTTCATTCAGCTGGGTTAATAGGACTGAAGACGACTTAGAAGAGAGTCTAGAGCATGTAATAAAAATTAAAAAGTAAAAAACAACAGGTTATATATATATATATATTACAATCCTACACTTAAACCCCAACCCCCACAAATAAATAAATAATGGTAAAAGAACAGCTACCAGGTTCTTTTTGTCCAGTTGATATCAATGCCTGCTGATTCGGCTGTTGAAGGATGGAATTTGGCTGCTGCTGTATGGTGGCAGATGTAACAGTATTGAGACCTGACGCCTGGACCCCAAGTCCCAGACCAACTTGAGGTGAGACAGTTGAGCTTTGAGAATTGAACTGCAAACGTGATCAAATGTCATGCAAAAAAAATATTACGGTATTGGAGGTAAACATGAAAGCATAAAGGAAAATGAAAATTCTTGCGTAACAAACGCTGTAGAAAATAGCATGCAAATCATGAAAGAGAAATAGATATGAAAAGAAAAGTTTCCATAAAGAAGGAATAGTGACCATCATCAAATGTTGATTGCAAATGAATAAACTTTCCATTGCATAGCCAAATTGAAGAACCTCCTTTAAACCAGGTACTGGCAGTGGCAGTGTAGGGATTGCCTCAAAATAGAGATATAGTTCTTACATTACTTCTCCATAAAGTGGCAATACACCTTGTATATGTTAAATTGAAGTGCAGAAAAAACCTTAAAAATTCACTCTAAACAGAGAAAAGGGGGCTACAGCTTTCCTCTTCGGTACAATGACTACAATCAGGACACCATAAACCAAAGCGCTTTCTTGTCTCGTACAAACATAAAACCTTAGTACCATCTCTTTTACAAGGATAAATAAAATAAAATAAAAAGTGTTAAAGACTAACCATGTGTTTGGACCAACTGGTGGCGGGGGGTTGGGGTATAAGGTCTCGAATTCAAGACTCAATGCTAGTATTGTCGTAAATAGTTTGATATGTATTGTATAACTGACGTTCTTCTTTGTACCAAAAAAAATAAAAAAAATAAAATTGTTTGATATGGGACATGCACTATGGCAACTAAAAGGGGGGTTTGCATGAAAACAATTTTTTATTGTTCTTCGTTGGAACTTACACTTGGTAGATTTTGCAGCTTTAGAGTCTACATAATCCTTCCAAGGCCTAATCTGATGATATGATTCAACTTATGAATAACTGAATGACATTTTGAGTAAATCAGAGCTTTTATGCAACTACCTATTAAAAATTCAAGTCCCCAATATTCAGGATCCACGCAGAGAGTTTTCACAAAATAGAATGACCAGTGAGAGCGGCAACTGTAAAGAGTGTAGATAGGATGATGGTGGCAAGGGTGGTGGTGAGATGATTGGTGACAGCGTAGAAATGGAAGTGGTAATGGGGACAGCAAAGATGCACATTAATGGTGGTAGAGGTAGTGGTGAGGGGCAACAATAATTATAGGGTGTTTGGGTATAGTGGTTGGGGTGCAATGCCCATAGTAGCGGAGACAGTGGTCACTGCAGCAGTTGGCTCACAGTGGTGTTGATGATTTAGACATAATGAAAATAGTGTGAAAGGGGCATATTGAGTAGGTTCAACTATAATCAAGTCCCATTAATTGTCTAAAGGAATAAAGGAGAGCTTTTAAATATAGGTATTATCAGAAACAAAAACTGACCAGGCATCACAACTGCTCACATTATATAATAGTGTATATTTAGTAGACGTGGTGGTACATCTAATGCGTGTATGTGCACAACACCCTATTATCCCACCATAATGTAAGAGGAAAATGGGCATTTGCGGGTTATCGACCATAATGCATGAGATAATTATGGGTTAGTTAATTTGAGTTCAAATTGATATGTTATTACTATTTTGTCCCCCTTCAATTTTTTTGTTATAAAATAATGATGGGTATTTGTGGATTTGAGAAGAAAGAGTAAAATTATAGAAGTGACAGACCAAAGGCATCTCAACCTCTTTCAAGCGGTATAGATATATGCCATAAATTGATGACTGAATCAAAGTTTCTTTGTTTCTTTAGCCAGCATTCATGGAGCTTCAAAAAAAAAAAAAATGTTCACCAAATTTATGTTTATCCATTCTTGCCATTGAAAAAAAAGTTTATTCATAAGAAATCAACTGAGCAAAAAACACAAGGTAAAAACCAAGGAAATCAAAAAACAAAAAACAAAAAACTACACCTGCTGCAAAAGTGGGTTTTGCTGCTGTGCAGAGAACTGCTTATGATTTCCACCAGCAAGGGGAGGCATTCCAAGAAGGGTACTGTGACCTTGTTGCTGCACTTGCTGGAGCCGCTGTAAAAATTTCTCCCTCTGATCAGGTGCAATTTCAGTTCTTCCACGAAACTGCCCCTAAAGTGAAAATAGATCAGCTTAGATAAAGCAGCACAACACTGATATAAGAAACAAAAATAAAAGATATTCAAAATAATGTTGTCAAATAAAAGAACAATCACTGAAGGACAATACAACAGAGCAAACAATTTGTAGAATCAGCACATGAACAGGTGATACTACAAACAACAATCGGGTAGCATTCTTTCATTGAACAGCACTGAATAAAGGAATGCACTGGTATTTAAATGATTGTTTGTTATAATAGTGTCCCTCACTAACCTCAATCTGGAAAAGGGGCCTTATCTACTAAACACCTTTGAAAATTTCCTTAAAAACGACAACTCTGGCACTCAATAACTTACAAATTCAAATTCCAACGCAGCCAGAAAAGTAACTCACTGATACCTGTGGAAGCTTATCATCGAGATTTCTTTATGATTTCTCCTTCTATTCAACATAAGGTGGGTTTAATTTGCTCCACAATTCTGGATGGATTCGTTGTGATTAGATAATCCTTTTAGGTTCCATTTTTCTAGTTTAATCATTCCTTGTGTTTCCTGATACCTCTATCACTAACTAAAAAGTTCAATTTTATCCACTATTGTAATTCATTTTCTCAGGTCACAGGCCTTCATGAATCTTCAAGTCTCTTCCTTCCTTTAAGTTTGTTGGTGATTCAAATTTCCCCAGAAAAGTACAATCATACACACCAATGAATACTGTACAAATCAGTAATGATATACATATAATATGACATTTCCCTTTCTCTCAAGTGACAAAGTGGTCACATTTTATTTAAAAGCTAATAAGAAGATGCACTGCAAAAATAAGCTAAAAGCATAATATAACAAAGTGACATACCGCTTCATTCTGATTCTGAAAGGAACTTCCAGGTCTCCATTGTATACCAGGAACCACAGAAGGGGAAAAAACTCTGCCACCCATAACTGCAGCCTCACCAACATTACTAGAATCAGCTGAGACAGTCCCATCATTAGCTTTGGCTGCCTGTGGCAAGATAATTCTATTACTTAGTGGGGAAACCAGAGGCTGCACCATACCACTACTTCCAAGTCTCTCATCGGCTCCTAATATATTTCTCTTTGCCATTTCTGAGGCTGAAGGAACTGCACCAAGGGCCCCATTGCCAGAAATTGTACTGCTAGAACTTAAAGGAGCACTAGTCGATGGTTGGCTGGATAGACCACCTCTACCAATACCCCTAACTAGTCCAGCATCAGCAAGGGCAGGAGATCTACGACCAGGAAAGCTTGCAATTTCTTCTTCCTTGGCAGAATTAGACAGATTTACAGGAGAAGAAGAGATAGAAGCACCTGCATTTTCCAAGACACTTCGAACAGAACTTGAACCTGGAAGGACTGCTGAGGCAGTTGACGCAACAGATATATTATGAACTGAAACATTAACGGGAACAGGAGTCGCATGACTCCCTACTGGTGTTGATGGAGCTGAAGAACCAATTACACTACTTTTGGCAGGTGGAGTTCTCGCAATAATATCAGAATTACTGTCCTGGGAAGCTGTCTCCTCAGCTTGCTCCTGGATGGAATTACCCTGCTGAAGAGTAGATGCGACTGTGGCCTGGAAAAGAATTCATCAACCCATGCAAGGCATTAAAGAAGCTTCAACAAAGAGCAGGTAAACTTACTGTTGTGCACAATAATAGGTGCAAGGGGATTATTAGATGGATAAAAATTGGGTGCCAATTGTTTAGGTTCTAAATAGAAGGGATTTCATGTTATGAAGCAGTAAAAGAAGACATAAAATATTGAAAATTAAATGTCAATGGGCAGGTTTTTCAAATGAAATTTTATCACATGTAGACAAGATCCAAAGGTAATACATAATCTGCTCTTTGCCCCAATGGGCTAAGAAGAAATAATATAATACAGAAATAGTTGTGAATGCAAGCTTATTATAGCAAAAACACAACCTGAAGTTGAATGATGAAAGTCTTAAATTCTTACAGAATATAATCTAAAATAACAAATACAGGAATGTGGGTGTAGACATTGAGCAGAACAGCAAATTTAGATGTAAGACTAGGAAGGAAGAGAAAAATCAATTTAATAGAATTTCCAGAGCTGGTAAAGCAAAATCTCAAATTTGAACAAATATCTCTACTTCAAATCTCCAAGGATGTCACTTACACATTCAATAGTTATTCCAAGGCAAAGTAAACACCTCCTAACAATGACCACAATAAATGAAATATGCTAGTGGAACTCCAAATCTACTTCTACACGTAAAAACCACCTAAAAAATTAATTAACTTGAGAGGAAATAATATTAGGACCAATATCTAAGTAGTTATCTCTTGGGGTCCACCAAATGCACTCTATGAAGCCATTTGACTTAAGTAAATCTTAGAAAGGATAGAAAACAAATAATTACCTCAAAGAACTCCTTAACCCAACCAAATTTAACCCTACAAACAAGCAAACCAAATTCGGTAACATAATTGAATGTGCCGAAACTTCAAGATTTGTTCCCAAAAAGTTCAGATAGTGGGATCCCATAATGCCGAACAACAAATTAAAGGCCTTAGTGCAGCAGGATCCACTAGACCTTAGAGGAAGGTACAACCAAAGAGCCTCATATTTTGTTATTAGGCTAAGGCTACTACATTAGTGAAGGCTAAATGCATCATAATAACAAGCTAATGCATAGATAACAAATGAGAAACCCCATTAGTTATTGATTCAGGCTTTTCGGCTCACCTTGACTTTATTAGGCTAAATGAAAAAATCTCCAAAGAGAGTTCTAGTTCAAAGGTGATGGAGAAAAGCTGTTAAATCAAATCAGAATGACTCCAATTCCATTTTAAGTTTCCTCTTGAATTCCCTTAGCATTTTCATAGCTCAACTGCTCAACACATTCTTCAATGTAATAATGTTGATTCAAAATTTATATCTTCTTGTCCTAACCATGGAAGAACACATACTGGGATTTGAGTAGGTGATGCTGCCAAAGAAGTCTTCAAGCTTAAAACTGCACTGGTACCACCAACACCCTGCCAAAAGATAATTTAATTTTGGAAAAATTTTCAAATTAACTGACTCAAATGAGGATATCTTATGCCTTCATTCAAGAAACAGCGTACACTTAAATGGAAGTAAACTGCACCTTCCAAGGCCAAAGCTTACATGGTCATGCAGCATAATATATTATACATAGAACAAGTATCAAACTCAAACCCTTCCAATTATGGATAGTGAATCACCATAAAGTAACCCAAAGCAAGTTAAAATAACATGCTACTATGCATGCCCATTTGTAATTAAATTAGAGCCATAGCATATGTATCAAAGTCATGGGCATTAGTTGGAAGACAGTTCCTTCTGATAATTAAGAAAAAACTTTTAGGACTCTTCCAAGGTAATGGTTGATCCCCGTTGTAGAATTCAAAATATAGCAAAGAGTCTTGTGATGATTTCATAAATAAAAGACAAGCTCTTTAACTTCTCAAAATGTCAAGCTCCTTTTCTTTCATTTTAATACAGTTTACTTCTTCAAAAAATATATATATACACATATATGAAGGTGTCGGCGCCATACACGAACAACAATGGAACAGACTTGATCAACTCTTAGGTAGAAATACAATGCAATTTCTGTCTTCTTGGCTTTGAAATTTGCCTTTGCTTCAGCCCCTTCCAACAAGATCTTTACGATGACAGGAAAATATTATCTCGAGCATTGTTTGTCAAAGCAACTAAGTAAAGCCCAACCTACTGATAGTATGAGACTATGAACTCGGACGACCTAATACATGATGTCAACACCATTGAGTTTTAATCATCTACTAACAAGTGACATCTACAAGATAAAAGGGTCCTAGAGAGATTTCAGCAGTCAGCACCCAGCCCTAAGATATCCAAATATCATCGATAAAACACTATTAAAAGTAAAGGATAAATTTTACAAAAGCACTATAATAAGGGTAAAATAGCATACAAAAGAAGAGATAGAGACATGATCCTCAACCCATTTGCCTTACCGATCTGGGGTTCCTACTCACCTCATGCCCTTATATCAGAAAACTAAACAGGATCTATGTTTTTAGAAAAATGACAAGAAATTCTGGGAATATGCCATTTTTATGAGTTTTGTTTTTTCTTGAACAGATAACCGGACTCTTTTTAGTAAAAATTATCAAAAAAATAATTTTTGAAAATTTTATTCCCAAACATATATTCTGCACTGCTTTGTGTTTTTCACTATTCAAGAACAGAAAACTGTTTTCAAAGCATAGAACCAAACAGGCTCTTGGGTCTTTCAGAATGAAGGCTCAGTTGTATTGAGCACAAATTATTTTATACAATTTGCCCCTGTATAATTTTTAAAAAAAATATTTAGATATATATCACATGACTCACAATGTCACAGTTTCACCACGCAACCTGAAAAACTCAATTTGACCTGACATTTATGAAGCATATGACTGCAGCATGAACAACATATATTAACAATTCAAGTCAGGACTTTGCAATACATAGGGAAAAAACAACTACATGACAACTTTTTTCCAGCCACCCACTAATATAAGAATTACTGCAATACATTGTATGGCAAGAAGTGTTCACCTTGACAAGACCTGGAGGGCCAATCGCAACCAGATCTTCAAGCGACTCAACCTTGTCCAGTGGTAAAGAGTTGTAAAGCTCGTCTACATCTTCGAATTCTTCAAAATCATCCTAGAAAAAGTATTTAATCAAAAAGAAAGCAATTGAATGAGGACCTCTCGTTACAAAATAATTTAAAAAAAAAAAAAAACAACAATAACGACAAATACAGAAGGCAACATAGGTACATACTTTTCACAATTTATGTTACATCTAAATAACACTGGTTACTGAATGAATTACAAGGAAATGAAATTTGGAGCAGCATAAACCTGATTACGTTCCACATAGTCATCCAAGAAGTCTTTAACATCGTTGACCTGCTCTGGACTCAATTCATCATTATCTAGTAGCCTCAATATCAATTCCAACTTCATTATATGGGCCTTGTGCCGGGTGATAGACGCCTCTAAATGTGTCTGCAGAACAAAGGGGAATCGTCAAATAACCACATAGAGAACGAGTGATCATTTCCACCATTCCTTCTTTTCCGTCCTACCAGTCTGGGTGGCCTTGTCTTTCCCTTTTTAACAGATAGCCCCTCGATCTCTGCTTCAAAGCTATCAATTTGAGATTCCAACTCGCTAACCTACTCAATGACATAACTATATGTTACAACAATGAAAGAGCAGATATTTAACATTACAAAAATATATTAACATGATCGTGTGAAATTATGAGGTTAGCACCAACATATACAGCTAAAAATTGATCTAACATGATCTTTGGAATAAAATTCAGAAAATAACATGCATTCAAATACTAGAAGATGAGCAGTGTAATCCCGCTATGTGGATAATTAGGCCATCAACTTATTGTTGGCTTTCTCACTTTTGCAAACACAGTGAAACATGGAGTAAGAGTAAGTAAACATGAACAATCAGATTTCACCAAAACATCACAACATTATCAACCAGATGCAGCACGCACAATACATACAAGCTAGTTCTAAAACAAGTCACTCAACAACGAGTGAGATGATTTATATTGGCAAACTTAAATGGATGGATACAAAGACATTAAAGCATGTGATGCACAAACCAAAGTTATCCTAGGCACAAAAGGTAAAAAACAGGAAAGTGAAGCAAAGAGCTTGAATTCATACCACATTGTTCAACCAATCCCTTGTCTCAGATTTAGCCTTTTCCTTTGGATCCTATCATGAAAAGATCAACACAAGAAATAATTTTATAAATGAGCAAAATTAAAAATAAATAAATGACTAATATTCACCTTTTTTGAATGAATAAAAAGAAATTTTATTAGAAGTACAAGATATGGAAAAGTGGATGTTCCAAGAAAGCAACCCACCAAGCATACAATACCTACAAGTCTAAAATGAAGGCTATATGAACTCCAGTTCAATCGGCCATACAGAAATACCAGAAGAAAACCAAATAAACTATGAAGCTCTCTACTATGTCCACCAATATCTTCGCCACGTCAAAAAACTTCCTAAATCATTCTTCCCTCCTTAAGTAAGGCAATGCCAATAATAATAATAATAATAATAATAATAACAATAGTGCCAATACAGGAAAATCAGATTAGGACCTGCATATAAGTCTTAATAATAGCAGTAGTAGTAGCAGCAGCAGCAGCAGTAGTGAAAATAATAATAATAATAACAGTAATAATAATGTCAATACAGTAACTCCAGATTTTGACTTGCATATAAGTCTTAATAATGGTAATAAAGATCTGTGGAACTTCCCTAGTCTCTCACAACAGGCACAAATAATAATTTCTCTCAAATCTATTTCACATAATTACATCTGGAAAACAATATACTTGTAAAAACAAAAATGAACAATCATATCATAAATGAACATTGCCACAAAGACCAAAGATGGCTGCATGTCATCAAATTGGTGCATACAAGATTTGAAAATCGGTATCCAGCTGAACCTCAGTGTTCTAAAATGTAAATCACATTAGTGATTCAGGATCGGTTTAATATTGGGTAGAAAACAAGGCAGTATAACACTTACAGTTTTAGGTTGTTGGCCAAGCCCTTCCTTCGAGAATGCTTTTGTCTTAGTTTCTTTTTCACATATCTTGAATCTTTCCATTTCACGCTCAATTTGCTTGCGAGCATCCATCAGAGCCTGCTCATAAGAGGCACTAACCTATGTCAACATATATCAAAAGAAAAAAATTAATTGTCAATTTGTCAATTTCAGAACCAAGAAGTAAACATTCAAATAATACAAAAACAACATAGCCACCATAATCACCAAAAAGAATGCAGCCAAGATAAAACATATATTCATTGAACCGCTATTAAAACACATGATTCACTTCATATACTATTCAAAGTAGAATAGTGTGGCGTTTCCTGAGACTGCTCCAATCTTCTGTCATCTAGTCAAAGACTGCTACTTGCCTTCACACAACCATTAAACATTCTGATGTTGAATAATTTAAACAATGGGCTCAACATAATGGCGACTGTGAATGAATGTGATTATCACGTAACAAGTCAAAATATATCGAACTAACAATGTATATACAATGTTATGCCTCAAAACTCCTAAAGTATCAAAAAACCAAGACGTCTCAAAAATGCTATATCCAATTTGTAAGAAACGAAAGAGACTGACCTTCTTGTCCTTTATCTCGCTCGACTGAATCCATGTTTTGATCTGGTCTCTGTATCTCTGTAGTTTCTTGATCTCCTTCTTCAAATCGGCCTCAAACTTCTCCTTCTGATTCGCATTATCTGTATCATAAACCTGAAGTAATAACGCAAAGTAAGAAACAAGTGCAAGAATTGAAAATGGTCCGTCTGGTTGCTGAGAAACCATCAGAAAACAAAAGAGCAAACAAATTTTTTTAAAAAAATTCGTAAAATAAAATAAATAAATAACGAAAAAAGGCTAGAGTTGGAGTATCGATTGTAAGATTGCAAGTTTTTTTTTTTCTTCTATTTTGTTTTGTTTTCCCAACAACTAAACGGATCAGAAAGCAATAATCAAATAAGAGAAGAAAAATGATAGACAGAGCCAAAATTTTTTTGTTTACAAAGGGGGGAACCTTGTTCCAGATACTGTCGAAAACATCAACGCCTTCTTGAACTTTCTTCAGAACCCGATCGATCTCACCCTGTAGTTTTCGGCTTGCTCCCATTGCGAAACTGAAAACAGATTGAACAACTTAGAAGAATCAACCATGCACAACCTAGGGGGGGTTCGATGTTGTGGAATGGTTGGATTGAGTTTCTAGGGTTTTCAGAGAGAGAGAGAGTGTGTGAATGGTACGGCAGACGTAACTGAGATGATGGATCCAAAAGCTCCGCAAGCCCACAGTGGACCGGACTAAATAGAAGTGTCGTTTGGACCGGGTTCGCTCGAGTCGCATAGTTATTATGATTAAGATAGACTCAGTTGTTAATCTCCTCCATAAAATAAAATAAAATAAATAAATCTAAGTTAAAACTTTATTTTTAAACTGTTAATTTATAAAATAAATTTTAAAAGTTTTTCAAAATTCTTCCATACTTCTCAAAGTACAAACAATTTTTCAAAAAATTCTTCAAGAGTCCTTAGTATTTTTTTCTTTTTTTAATAGTAATTGAGTTTAGAGCTTTATATCATGTGGTTCAATTTTATATCATCTGATTTATAAATTTTTTAAATTCTTTTGTTTATTAATTATATTAAAAAGCTTCTATCTATTTATTATATTTAAAAGACTCTTAAACTTAGCAGTATGAAACACTAATGTTAGAAACGCGTTTGGATCCTTTGCTAGCATTCCCCTATGCCAACATTTGTTAGCAAAGCAAAGCAAAAAGATGATGACATGATAGCAAATTGGGCAATCCAATGGCCGAGAAATCACTAAATCCCAAAATAGCAGCCCATGTGAGCGTTTTGCCTAACTGGGCGTGTTAATGGCATCCAAATTTCAAATAGGGTTCGAATATGGTGAAAAAAGAGTGAAGCCGTGGTGGACAGGGAAAAAAAAAAAACAGAACCACCGTCATTGCATCTCATTCCTCAAGCAGCACCGGTGAGCACCATGATGCATCAGTAGTCGCGCTGGTGAGCGCTTTCCTTGCCATCTCTTCTCCTTATCTGTCCTCATCCACATCTTTTCATATTTTCATCTTAATCTTTTCACTTCCCTTCTCCGGCAAATCTTTTCCATCCTCCAGCAAACGTCTTTTTTTTTTTATTTTTCTTTTTTTTATTATTATAATACGAGATCCACAGTTTCACAAAACAAATAAATAAAAATAAAGAAGAGGGTATGGTGGAGCAAGATGGCACAGGGAGGCAAGACTCGCCAGAAGTGAATGAGGGCTTGCTGGAAGCTTCCCAATGGTGAGGGTGTTATTCGATTGGAAAAATACATGAATGCCCTATTTGTTATAAAGTTTTTTCATCTAGACAGCGCTTGGTGGGTATAAAAGATCTCGTGTTACTAGTTTTGAACAAGTACCGCTAAAAATTCAGTTTAAATTGGCGTCAATCTAATAGATCTTAATCTTCGAGCTCCCATGGATGATGATGACATTAGCCAAAAATCTACTGATTCTCTCTCCAAGTTGCGCATGGCGAACCCAAGATCATTTCGGTGACTCCAAGCCTTGATTCACACAATCACACCTCTCTCTCCGCTAGTGATCAATCCAACAAACACGCTAGTGACTACACGGCTTGATTCACACCTCTCTTGCAGCATCAACAGCAGCGGCGAGTCGTTATGTCGAGATGAAGGAGTTTCAACTTTTCCTACCTCATGATGGAAACCCACAATTTGGATGTCGTTAATACCCAGTTAAGCAAAACGCTCGCATAGGCTACCATTTTGGGATTTAGTGATTTTTCAGCCACTGGATTGCCCAATTTGCTATAGTGTCATCGTATCCTTGCTTTGCTAGCAAAGGGGAATGCTAGCAGAGGATCCGAACGCTTTAGAAAC
>JAESVK010000172.1:275785-297125 GCA_017140935.1 Hamamelis virginiana | reverse complement strand
TGCTAGCAAAGGGGAATGCTAGCAGAGGATCCGAACGCTTTAGAAACGTATGGGTATGTAATTCGAGATTTTAATCAGTGAGGCCTTGAGATATAAATAGATATTATATAAGGTAAGAATTTTTATTTTTATTTTTGTTCACCACAAAAATAACCACCAATTGGGAGTTGCCATGTGGCGTGGAAGTTGGTGTGTTAGTGGCTACTAACTATATTTTTAGTGGGTCACTAATTTAATTAATGGGTGGTTAATCAAGAAAGTGGCTAATTTAATTGGTGGATGGTTATGCCACGTGTCAAGCAAGGATTAAGTCTGGAAAAGTTAGTGGGACATGTGGCAATTATTTAAGCATCATGTGGAAAGCTACAAAGTAGTGGAGCACTACTTCAAGAGCACATAGTGGGCGGTTTAATTTGCTGGCCAGACCTTCCGTAGCTTATAAATACCCCAATCAAAGGCACGAGCAAGGGACAGCTCCAACAACTCAAATCAGCGCAATGCTCCAATCATTCTAGTATAATTTTAGGCCTTTCTCTCAGCAAGCAAGCTCATTTTCAAGTTTATTTCCAAGCATTCTTAGTTTAGTTCAAGTATCTTCTCAATTTCAATCGGTAATTCTTCGAGTTTCAAGCATTTCTACTTCAAGTAAACGCCGCATTTCAATTTTCAAGAACATTTTAATTTCAAGTATGTCAATTTCCATTTATAGCATTGTAATCTCAAGCAATGTAAGTATTTCTTTTTTTAATGCATTTCTAATTTCATTCAAAGCAAGTTGATCGGTTCAATTACGATGTAATCCGAGTCGGATTTTAGTTTTTATTAGATATTCAACACTAGAACCCAAGATGATCAACCTCTAATTCTCGCCAATCGCCTGATTTCAATTCCAATTCCAATTCCAAAGTGACCGACTAGGCATCTAGGACCTTTCCTAGATTCTCGGCCTAGAAGGTGCTAGAGGTCATGTTCACACGGTCTTTGGGCTTTTTGAGCCTTGGCACGTCCACGCACGAAGGCCTTTCTGCACAAGGCCTTAGACCGTCGTTTTCACAGGGAACAATTTTAAGGAAAAAAAAAAGGTTTTCCTAGGGACGCGCAAAAACCCTCTCATCTCGGCCCGCTCTAAACTGCCATATGTGGATATGAGTGCTTTGACGGGTGGAGTCGGTTGGATATGCTTAATATTTTTGCGGGTGGGATATGTTGGCGGGTGAGGGGTTTATAAATCCGCAAGACCCAACTTGACCCAAACCAATGTCTATTTTACACACACACACACATACAAACACACCTTACAAACAGTCACACTTTATAGTGTACTTATTTTGTTGGATATGCTTGCAATTTTGAATGTAAGATGATATGCTAGTTTGTTATATATATATATATTAGCTTGTACTGTTGTAGAGTAATTTATTTTGACATTTTAGTTTATTAGTATTTGAATAATTGTTTGGATAATAGTTTAATCATTAAAAAACACAATATTGCATTGTTAGATACGAATTTGAGGTATCCTTACTTGTTAAAAAGGTTTTAGAGGCTTTAGGTGTTTATAAAAAAAAAAAAAAAATCAATGCTTCACCTGCCCAACCTTCCAATTATTGAAGTAAGAGAGTTGGTTGGCTGGTGGGAGGATTAGCTACCCACCAAAAGTGGGTTGATTGACGGTTTTACCCCCTACCCTCACCGGACTCCCGCACACGTCATTTACCTCTTTTTTTTTTTAATTTTTAGTTAGGATAGATTTTACCTTCAATCACCTCTGCTAGTTAGATAGATTTAACCCTTAATCACCTTTGCTCATTAGACTACTATACACACCCCTAAGGGTGCGTTTGGTTGGAGGTTTTGACTGGGGGGTTTGGGTTTGGGGTTGAGATTCCATTCTTTGGATGGGGGTTTGGGGTAAAAAAAGGCAAGTCGGTGGAGTGAGGAAGACGACCCACTGTGGGAATTCCAAACCTTTTATCAGCGTGGGTTTCCAAAATCTCAGCATGGGTTTGCAAATTAAGAGCTTTCGTATTGACGAGCGTACCCCTCAAAATCACAAGCAACAAATATTTTTCCCATGTATATCCCACATACACAGCAGCAGCATGGAAGAAATAAGAAGAAAACGACGACGACGAAGACAATGACCTACTGCACACCAGAGAAGAAGAAGAAGAAGAAGAAGAAGTTTACAAACCCAAACCCCCCTACTAGACATTCCCAGGCTTGAGATTCATAGCCCGCGTACCAAACGCAACCTAATAGTGTGAACTCCTCTTCAACAAGCCTTCCACCTCCTTGCCACCAATGACTACCAAGATCACATCACTCACACACCTAGGGCTCCATCAATGGCTGCAAGTTTAGATTTGAATTTTTATTAAGATTTCTTCATTTCATTTCTTTATTCCATTAATGGCAACAAATTTAAATATTGTATTCAAACCTAGAGTTTTTTCATGTTAAGGTTCACGTGTGGGGTTCGGATTTGTATATTGAGCTTGTTTTTTTAGATTCTCTTATCTTTCTAACAAGCGGTATTAGAGTCGATGACTAACAATCCCAGGTAAATTTTCCAAGCAAGGTGGTGTGCAGGTTTGTCCTTAGGGCTCTTGGTAATTGGAGTTCACATTATTGTGGTGGTCAACGAATTAACACATAAGGCATGGACACTCGTTCATAGGCTCATGACGTTGTGCAGTGTTACTCATGAAAAGTGTGCAAGGGGGATTTAAACTTGATGTGGATTCATAAGGAAATATAAAAGGGGTTGGCTTAATATACAATGAATGGGGCTCACCACTAATAGGCTTAAGCCTTTTATGTAGGTATGGGCTCCGAATTTGTATATTAAGCTGTTTTCTGGATTTTGGACTCCCTAAAGTTAACACATTTGAGAAAATTTAAATAAAGTTATTAAAACTTATCATTAGATAAGTTAGATAGCATTGTCAATTTTCCTCTTTATCAACTCTTTCATTCCTTTGGTTTATATAAATTTATCACATAAATTCAACAATATCACTGCATAGCCATGGCCATTCCCGTCTACCTACAATTTGTAGTATTATCCCTTTCACTGTTAAGTTTCTAACCTAAAAGCCTAAGCTTGTAGGTAGAGGCCCAGTACAAGTGTATGAAGCTATAACAAACATTTCATTTAGGCGATGTGGGACAGAGTGGATTTTATTCTTCCACATTTCCCTTCACGTACAGACTCTAGTACATGTATATGAAGCTCTAGCAAACCTTTCATTTAAATGATGTGGGACATAGTGAATTTTATTCTTCTACACTCCCCTCACGTGCAAACTCGTTTGGGGGCTTTGTCTTGTGGATAACCAATGCTTTCATATTATGTTAAGTTTCCAACCTAAAAGCCAAAGCTTGTAGGTGGATGGCCCAATATAAGTATATGAAGCTACATCAAGCCTTTCATTGTGAATGTGGAACATAGTGGATTTAATTATTCTAGACTACCAGTCCACCAGCAAAACCTCTACTCTCAACCAAAGCGAGCTTCATCGCCATTTCAAAGTCAGGAGGGGTCTATATAAGTCTACCAAAGTGGGGGAAACTGCAAGTACTGCTCCCTTAAGTGAGCTCACCTACAAATAATTAAATCTAATCTTAGCCCCTTTATGAGTTAGTGGCTCCAACGCAATGAGTAGGAATATCATAAGATAAGAAACGTCATGTCAGTGCTTCCCGTAACGTCTCTCAATTTGTTTGAAAGTGTATTTCAAAACCATCATACCCACTATTAATGAACTATATTGCTATAATTAACAAAATGAAAATTTCTTCTCATGATTTTATGTCCATTTAGATAAGACATTACTCCTCAATTATTATTTTTTTCTCTTAAAAGCCAAAAAAACATAAAATTTGAAAGTTTTGTGTGTAAAGCATTGAAAATTATTTTTAAAAGTTGAGAAAGTAAAACTCTGACAATTAGTAATCCATACTTCCATCGCAGAGAAGATTGGAATTAATATTGCAACAAATTATGCACGTAATAATTGGAAACTCTGAATGAAATGAGATTAATGTATAAATACATTCTCTGAAGCTGTCAACGGTACAAAAGATTCTCTAAATACAATCTACCATTGTTAGTTCAACTTTATTTCATGCAGCTAGCTTGCATAAATGGATTGTTTGTGGTCCATTTCGTTCTTGTGCCATGCATATATATATATATATATATATATTTCCTACCGTTCCCTGAATGAGAGAGACCAGCTGCAGGTCAGGGCTTTCTGAACTAGCTTGCCTCAATTTCCTTCTTTTTTTTTTTTAATCCATCTCAGCTAGCTAGCTAGCTAGGTCCAGCTGAAGCCGTTCAAGTCGAATTGTTTGCAACTTGAAGCAGCATCATTTTCATCATGGGCATTCAGGTCTAGTTTTGCTGCAAAGTAAGGCTGCAGTCTATATCCTTGTGATGTTTTGTCGTTCTCTAGTTTTACTGATTCTGTTCTATTGTTGGCTCCGTCGAGGAAGCTGTTGTTGTTGCTTTCATCGCCACTTTTAAATCTTCTCTCAGAATAGCTGCTGCTGCTGCTACCATGATCCACATTTTCTCCTTGAAGCCCAATGTTCATGGATAAATTGCTGCAACTTTTTTCTGCAGAAAACATTCTCCTTTCTGTACTGTCCTTGCCCATTGAGCTGGAGGGAAACATTCTGTTCACATTCAGACGATCATCGTGCCATTTGTGTTGATCACTCTGCTGTTGTCTGGGCTTTTCGGCCGCAATCTCTTTTGCTTCCATGGATAGACTACTGCTGTTGTTATAAGGTCTTAACCCCAATATTCCACCATTGTGTATCTCTTGCTCCCTCTGAGACCCGTCGCAGGAGGTTAAACAGCTGTCCATGGAACAGTCTCTGGGCTGCTGTGTTGTTTGTGTTTGTTGGGGGCATACAGTTTGCATTTCTTTCAGCTCTGAAAATGCAGAATTTAGGCATTGAGTGGATACTCTGGACACCAGTTCAGAAAGCTTAACTTTGGTGGTTTCGAGTCCTACTGTACCCAAGTTCTGTCCTCCAAGTGTTTCCTGGGCTTTCTCCAGTACTGACTGTAGATATTTTCCTTGAGCCTCTATCCGGAGCTGTAAGTGTCGCTGTACCTATTTCAATTCAGGACAATTTTTTCGATCAAAATTCAGCTACATAATCCTTTGCCAACTTAAGATTGAAAAGAAGCAAGAAGCAAGAACAGTGTGTCATTTTGATTATTTTAAATTTGCAAAGATTTTCTGTAATGTGTACCTCAAGCTGTTCATGTAGCCTTCTCTGCACTTCAATTTGCATCTGTAGAGCTTCGCTTATTTGTAAGTTTCTGGATATGAAAATATGTTCATATTAGAGTGAAATCACAATAGTAAAATGGAGAATAAATAAGTGGATGAATGAAACGACAAAATATAAAAAAAAAATTGTGTTCTTACTTGCTTGTCTGAGGCCCAATGGTTGGATTGCTCATATGAATTCCATTTGGTTCAAACATCTTTTCACCTTCCACTGCAATGGTACCTATACCCACCAAATTAGTAATTTTAATACTTTCTTTCTGTCTTTTGTTTTTTCCCTGTAAATGCTCTTAGATTGCTTGTAAATGCTTGGAAGAATTTAGAGTGAACTTAAAAAGATTACACTTACCAATTTTGTTGGAATTAGTTTGCCCATGGAGATTCTTGCTGAGCCTGTATTTCTGCTAGGAAAAAGGAGGAGTTAGTTTATTGCTGCCTATAATTTAACAAACTCCTCCACACATCACCTGCCCTCCCCCCTGGGCTTATTGTCTGGGGTTTGGTCTGGTAATCTAATGAGCGGGGGATGGATGTTATTGTTAGAGATATCCATTGAAAATTTGCAGGTAATTAAGATTAATAATATACCTGAAGATGACTCTTTAGATGGTATAAGGTAAGTCCTGGGATCCCCATGAGTTTCATTACTGTTTTTGGAGTAGCCTCTGCAACAGAAAATGATAAAAAAAATAAATAAATAAATTGAATTATTTAACCTTCTATTGCTATATTTTCTTTGGTAATCTTTTGATATTGATTTCATTGTATACACTCACTGTCTGCTCCTCCAAGCTGATTGACGGCTTCTATGAACCGCTCATGGAGATCTGATGTCCATTTCAGTCTAGGCTTAGCATCGGTTGATAGGACAAGTCCTGAATCTGCAGGGCCATTCCCACCTTGCAGGAACAGATGCTTTTCGGGAGGGATTGACATTCGTGAAGAAGCATGGATGTGCTTTCCTTGATGATGGTGATGATGATACATAGTCTGTTATCAGATTAAACAAATTTTGTTTAGCTTGTTGAAGAAGCACAAACAATTAATCAAATAAAAATTATTCAAGATCAGTTGTGTGTGTTTTTTTTTTTTACCTGACACGTATGGTTTTCTGTCGATTCAATCTGCTATCTCCTGGAATTTGAACTTGATTATGCAATATTCGTCACAGTACAATCCCAAGTATCGACACTTGAAAACTAAAAATGTCTAAGGCTGCTCTTGCTTGTTGCCTGTCTTCTTTGACCAATATTTCTTACAAATCAAAGGGGTGCTCAGGGTGCCTTTTTAAAGTAAATTGGTGGGAGGGGGAGGGGAGGAGGGAATGGGGAAGAAGTTGGGTATCGAATCTTAGACACTGCAGACAAAACACCCAGCCAGCTCCAATCTTCACAGCGACTTGAAAAGCGATATTGTCCTTCTTCCTTTGCTTATTCCTGGGCCCTGTCCTGCAACTCCACTTTCCATTTTCAAGGTAACACTACCCATTCAATTTGCCCGCTAAATTTTTAAAACACCTCATGCCTTGCACCAGAATAGATCCGCTAAAAGTGGTTTTGTATGCATTCGTATTCGTTGGTCTGTCAAAAGGCAGAACCTTATTCCCAGATTTAAGAAGGGGAATTCTCTGACTTGGATTAGGAGAATCCACTATCTCCGATCGTCTCTAAAACTTCAAAGCCCCACTCAATTCCCCACAGAAGATTCTTAGAACTGTAATATCTTTGTCCCTCTGCTAGGACTTGAAGCCATTTTTTCACTTGACAACGGACATAGTAAATGAATGATATTGCAAATGGGGTTTAATGAAATGTTATCTATATTGGAGGGTGCAGATGTAGACACCAAAGAAAATGATTAAATTTACAGAATTTAGAAGAAGATTCTGTTGACTGGAGCATCTGAAAACTTTGGAATTAGATATATACAAGAGAGGGGGAAAAAAGGTGGTGGAGAGATGCTCCTCCTTGGGTATTGTTTGGAGGCAAGGAATGGAATAAGGAATACATTCTATTTTGTCTCCTTCAGTAAGTTTGGTACTTATTCAGCCCACACAGTATAATATAGAAGAGGGGGGCCAAATATTTTGCATTCTTCAATTGGCATAAGACAGCCGGCCCCGCACCGAAGAATATGAGGCTCCTGGGACCCAGAGAAAGAAAAAAAAAAAGAGTGTACTTGCTTCCATACTTGCATTTGATGGAAGAAATGACAAGTGGTGGCCTGGAAAGGACCACTAGCCTTGCCCTTGACTCGTGCATTTGTTAGCTTTGCAGATTCTTTGGTTTGAATCTATTCACTCTTCTGACTTATTTGGTTATACTCATCTATTTTTCCACATATGTTGATTAAATTGTGTTAAGCATGCCTACATATACACACAGAAGTCACTGTGTGACACATAAATGGATGAACTCATGTATATTTGTCTTTACAATTTTGCATGAATTTATACTGCAATCAATAAAGATGTGCCTAAGTGCCTTATATGTACATGTTTTCACTTGTACATACATGATATACATTTATGCTCCAAAATGTGATTCTCATGAAGTATTTTTCTTCTCCTTCCTCCAGGAAAAAAGCCATCCCCAGAGACCACATATATTTGAATCAAGTTATATAAAAATTTGATTTGGTTCTTCAGAATTGCATTCTACAAGCTATACTTGTGTCAACTGCACGCATGTGTACACCATTTTACACCTAACAATAAAGGATCTTGTCTTATGGTGATGTCAAGGAATTATACTAAATACATATATAAAATACAAAGAATAATATTTGTGCGATCAACAGCTAATGCAGAATAAATTCGTATATTAATCCTTGGAGATCAAATCTGCCACTAACCATTAATTCCACAAAATAGAGAAATGAAATGTATTGAAAAATGAAGATGGAAGTGATATACAGATATCCATTTAATAAATACTCAAAAGATGTCTAAAACAAGCATTTGACAACTAGATGAAAATTATAAGATCTCACTTAAGAAAAATGTATGCAAAAACTGCTCTCCTTTGAACAATATCTTCACGTCAGTTCTAATTGGCCTTTTTAGGAATCATTTGATTCTGATTTCTCAGGATATATTATGCAGTTTGGGGGAGAATCTATGTAAACCTTTAGGTAAAGTGCTAAAGGAGAATTCCTTAACAGTGTGCTGGCATGTGGATAGGAATAAATTTGCACAAGAGGGACGATTTGGTACCTCGCAAGTTACAACTTTAACTTGCTCACATTGTAAGAACTCGAAGATGCTAATTTGGGTGCACCCTCTAATAAGCAGCATCAAAGTGCAAAGATTGCTAATTTGTAAATCATGTTCTTTAATATCAGATAAAGATCAATCATAATACTTGAATTCCTTGTATTGGAGAGGCTGCCCTTAATCAGGAAGGGGAAAAAAAACAAAATAAAAAGGGGTAGAAGTTTGTAAACCCTGCATTATCATATATTTGTGTTGTTTGAACATCTATAGCCATCTGATGACAGCTCTCTTAGCGGCAAGTGATGGTATTTTTCCCCCTTTTTTTTTTCACTTATTTTATTTAAACAAAAATTAATTCATGGAATTATTGATTCAAGCAGTAAGAATCATTAGATGTGTATAATGTATTTTAGCAGTTATCGACAAATAGTATATACATGTTGCTACAACTTTCATTTCCTGTCTCAGAAGGACCCAATAATCTTTCCAATAGTGGTACTTGTAAAGTACTTACCTTTACCTGATGTTGCCAAAATAACCCAACTGCACTAAATCTCTCTCTCTCTCTCTCTCTCTCTCTGTCTTGTGTATGTTTGTGCAGTACAAGGGGTAGTACTTAGCTATTACCATTCTCATCTAATTGCTGTTAGCCTCCCTTCTCTTTCTTTTTCTAAGTTATATTATTCTCCTCCTTGGGAGAGCATATGGATTGTTGTTCTTTCCTTGTACTTACATTTCTTTTTGAAGGCTTTTATATTACTAAACATAATTTCACTTTTAAAGGGGGAAGTAGAAGCTCTCACATCACATATGAGAATCATCTTATGGGCTTAGTCAATCATAGGGGAAAACACGTGTAAGGTGAGTATTGGTTCTGATTTGTTGACTACATGTGACCCCATTGGCTGAAACTAAAAGTGAGAAATGACCGCGGAATGCTATTCCTTGCGGAAAAAAGAGTTGTGGGAGGAAAAAATTAAAGTTTTGAAATATTCCATGGGAATGGAATATAATGTGAGAATCTTGAATCAAAAACTTAAAAAGCTAGCCTATGGGTTGTATTCTCAAGTCAAGAATTTAGTTATTCTTTTCTACCCAAAGCCACAAAAAATGGGTTCCCACCCATCCTTTTCCCTTTTGCTAGTTTAGTTAAGATGCCTCTCAACATTCTTGATTGATGTTGTATCACTTTTTTTTAAAGCATTGCCATGCATGATTAGTGCTTGTTCTGGTTTTTATGAAATTTCACTTGCTTAAGTCCCTTATAAGCTCTATTCTTTTAGCATTCATGAACTGCATGAACCTCTGCTCTTGTCGCCTTATGGCAAGGTTAGATCACCTTGCCAAAAGAAATCCTGCATGAGAACCCAATATGCAGATATTACACATCCAAAAGAGAATAGCTTTATAAACAAAATAAATGTATTTGAAAATGATCCTTCCCCTGAAACAAAGTGATTGTGTTTTTACTTTTTAGAATCTCCTCCAGTAGTTTCATGTTCTCTCTCTCTCTCTCTCTCTCTCTCTCTCTACATGCACGCACACATACATATATACATGGAATGGAAGAAAATTGCATTGTAGATAAATTACCCCTGCAGAATGATGAACTGGATATATGACGATGTATGGCAGTAGAAAGGAGATGGGGTGGCCTTGTTTATTGATTTATATATATTTTATTTTTTTGTTAGGCCTGCTGAAGCAACCTGGTCCAGCACTCCAACCTTAAGAAAAAGTTTTTTCTGCAATCTTTCCATAATAGCATGACATAGTTTCTAATTGTTGGGAACCCACGTTCCTTAGAATTTCTAGCCTCTATTCAATATCAGCGAACTTGAGAGAAAGAAAAGGAAAAAAGCTTGAAAATGCTTTCAAATGGAATCCATTTCTAAACAATTTTCAGCGCTTTCACTGTAAAAAGAAAAAAAGCTAGGTGGGAGAATATGCCCAAACTTGCATTCAATAGATTTTTATTCCATTCGAGCACTACCCAAGAATTCGATCAAATTACACGAATTAAGTATGGGATCGTATCTTGATGAGGCGGGCTTCTTAATAAAGTTACCCCCGTTCCTTAAATAACAATCCATTTCATGGGTGGTTACATTGCCAAAAATGGCTCGTTGATAAGTACTATCAGTAATTGTACTTTTAATTTCACACATTTTATTGCAATCTTCGTTTGAGTTAAGGGTGTCCATTTCATGCATATATTCTTAGCCATTTCATTTTGTTGGTGGGGGCCAAGTTCTTAGTTGTTGGCATGATCATACTAGGTCCAGAGAGTACTAGGCTATCTTTTTCTGGTCCAACTGCATCTTTTTTTTTTTCTAATCTGCCCCTCGTCTGTCCATACCTTTCAGTGAAAAAAATAAACAAAAAAGATGCCAGGAGGCTTCCATTCCATTTCAGTTAATAAGAAAAAGCAAGCAGAATCCTCAAGAATTGGGTATGTTTGCCTGCATATTTATGCTGCATGATCTCATTTGCTACTTTGTGTTTGATAATGATGAGCTAGCAATTATTCAGCATTAGAAGAAAGAAATCAAAGAGCTAGCATTCCTCAGCAAATAATCAAAGAGCAATCATTCAAATTGTTATGATCTTAATTAATGGTTACAAGATTTGTTGATGGCCTATAGGTTTAATGGTATGTATGAAGATGTCTCGAATTCAAGTACATGAAAGCACATTGATATATACCCGTTTGTTAGTATAGGAGTGATTGGGTTCGTCTGTCCAAAAGTTAGGCTCTGATGGAGTTGAGAAATGAGATTATCCTTTCCTGCCGTGCGGAAAATTAAAAATTAACTATCCCGGCCACATGCATAAGAAGAGTTTTTCAAAACACCAAACCGACATTGACTAAAAACATACAAGTCCTCATACGTAAGCTTATATGTGTACGTAGGTACCTATAATTAAGAAAATTACTCGAGTCATTTAAACTGATAAATACATGCTACTTACCAAAAACATGTAGGCAATTAGGTACTACCCACTGCATGGAATGAAGGAGGAGGGGGTTTCAATGCCTTAAACCAAGTGAATAATAGGCTCCAAAATTCCTTTCAAATTTACACAAACGTAATGGTGGCTTGTAAAAAATAAAAAAAGGGTGGCTGTATACTTTTTCTAAATAAATAAGATATTTATTATTATAATGATCGATATGAATCGTGTACGTGGAAGATGATGACGATTATTCTGAGATGCCAAGTAGAAACCATTTCAGGTGGGTAACGTATAATTCACTTGCTTAAAATAAATATAAATATATATATAAAAATATGCCCCAATTTTGTAATGTCTGGCGCATCAATCAAGATAAAAGAATCCGAAACTCAAAGCTGATCGATAACGTATAAAAAATGAATTAAATTAAAAAAACATGCACACACCAAAATGACGACACTCTTTCATTGCCATGAGTGCCATTTTAGCATCTTCAAACAGAAACATATATACTTTGCAAATCATTCAAATATATATATACATATAACACAAAAAACATGTTTTATGGAACTTAGAATCAAAGAATCAATGGATTCCTGGAATTGGAATTAAATTCGAAATTGGATTTGGAATTGGACCCCCTAATTCAACGCTCTTACTATACCTTAAGCTTATTTTTGATTTATCCAAAAGATAAAAAATCCTATTTTCAATTATGATGATAAAATAAATAAAAGAGAATTTGGTGATAGGTCCCACTTAAGATAATTTTAGGGTTTTATACTAAAAGACCCTCCCTAACATACCCCAATACCATCTGCCCCCTCAAAATACTTAACTAATATAAACCGTGATTAGGATGTATTAGAAGACCAAATTACCCTCAGCCACGTCTTCAGCTGATAACCCCACACGATCTCGGTTTTGGATTTAGCTATTCTGCTGCCGCGAATATAGGAAACGGAAAGCGTATACATTTGAACTCCATAACTACACGCAGCTAAAAATCTGGAGAGAATCATAATCACCTCAGAGACATATTCGATTCCTCATTCCGTCGGAGCGTCTCTCATCGTTTGATTTCCATAATGACTCTGAAGAAAAAATCGACAATGAGGAGAACATCAAAACTGGTTTTGATGGGGAAGAACATAGATACTTCAAAAATAAGTAAGTTTTTTAGACTTTCACCGATTATTTTGGTTCATGTTTTGATTTTTTGTTTGGATTTTGCATTACATTGAGTGTTCTTGATCAAAAAAAATGGGTTTTTATGTAGTTTATTGTCGGTCAACGGAGTGTTTACATGTATACATTTGAAGCTTTCATTAATTTTGTTTGGTTTTCCATTCTACCCTGTTTTGTATGTTTAGATGACCCGTCATTGTGTAAATAATAAATCTTTAAGGTATTAGGGTTTGAAATATTTGATTTTTGAGGTCAAAATTTATTTATTTTATATGATTTAGGGGTTTTATGTGATTTATGTTTTTCACATAATAGACAAAAAAAAATATGAATTAAGAACAGGGCTATAATATACAAAAAAATATGAATAAAGAACAGGGTAAAATGTATACAAATATTTAAGTTTTTATATTACAAAATATGAATTTTTTTTCGTAATATTAGTTACGAGTAATGTATACATTTTGCAATATATACATTCGTATATTTAGAAAATTTTGATGGGTTTTTCATTGTACCCTGTTTTT
The DNA here is from genome assembly GCA_017140935.1 of Hamamelis virginiana. Lineage (NCBI taxonomy): Eukaryota > Viridiplantae > Streptophyta > Magnoliopsida > Saxifragales > Hamamelidaceae > Hamamelis > Hamamelis virginiana. The sequence continues at coordinate 283,926 of JAESVK010000172.1, read as the reverse complement.
TAAGTTTTTATGATCCGTCATTGGTAAAAGATATTTGGTTTTTTTTTAATTTTTACTTCAGATAAGGGTGAAATGTATACAAACAGGAGGATATGTATACAAACAGGATGAAATGTATACAATTTTTTTTTATAAAAAATAAGAAGATATGATTATTTCGATATATTAGTTTAGAGTTTGTAGAAGTATACAAGTAATTACTAGTATACATTTTTAAAAAATGCAAGATTTGGCTATTTAAACATAAAGCAACTTTATTATATTTATAAATTAATTTGTGTACTAATGACTAATTTTGTATATATGACATTTAGGAATAGTAAATGAAAAAATTTATAAAATTTATGTTTTTGGGTTTATTAAATATTGAAACTAGTTAGTGTATACATAATGTCTTTGTATACTTGCTGTTATGTTTATACAATTTTATAAATCATTTATGCATGTTATTTGACTAATTGTTATGTGTATACAGATGTTCAAATTTGATTAAATTAAATGGAACTGATATCTTCTTATTCATGTACAATGTTGATGTTATGTAGAGAAGCTAATATAATATTTTTGAATGTATACACAGGTTCAAAACCTATGTACAACTACAGGTCGAACCTGCATGCAACAGTTACGTTGCTGAATGAGGCAAATCTCAGTGTGCAGCATAGGGAGGTGTTGAAGAAGACACCTTTTTGGAATCTATATAACTCAATCTTAAACGGAAAGTTGAATACCCAAATGTGCACGAAGCATGACAGCGACATATTCAAAATTCTAAAGACGTATGATTCACTTAAAGGCGTATTCATTTTGGGTAACACGGAGCATAAATTTGAGGAGAGTGACTTCTCAAATATTTTTGGAATTAACTGTGGAAATCATCCGATAAAGAAATCATCATCGAGAAAACCTGATTCTCCATTTGTGGCAAGACGACTTTCGGATGTTGACAGGATTGTAGCATCCAAAGTTAGATCAGAAGCATTGCTTGCAGCAGCTGGGAAAAAAAAAACAGACAGGGAAGATTTTGCAAGGCTTCTAGTATTGCACACTTTGATTTCTTTGTTCTTCACCAACACAGCACCTAACATTGGTTGGGATATGCTGAATTATGTTGAAGATCTAAGTCAAATTAAGGAGTACGCATGGACTGCAAGGATCCATGGTTTTCTTATGGAATCAATATCTGAAAATGTTAACACTCCTGAGAAAGTAATTGGCTGTGCAATCTCGATTCTGGTGAGTGATAATTTGAAAGAAATGAATCTTTTTTTCTTTGTATAAATTAGTGTTTTGATACATACAGGTTGACTATTTAATTTTTTGTTTTTTTTTTATTTGTACAGTATTGGGTATGTGAGCACGTAAAGATCGTTGAACCAAGACAAGAATTTCAGCAAAATGATATTCTAATCGTTAAATGGGATTTACGAATGGTGCATGCATCTATGGCTGCAATGGAAGTTGGCGAGCGCGGTTTGTTGATGGTATTAACTGTGCATTCATCATTTGGGAATATATTGTGATAAATAATATGTATACATTTATGTATACTTGTATACTTTTAAATTTGACTGATTTGTTGATTGTTTGAAACTTTAAAAGGTTGAAGAAGATGAAGATCAAAAGGTCCACGAAATTAAGGAGGAGATAGATAGAGACTTTGATATAGAGCCAATATCATGTTCGGCATTAGTTTCATTCAAGGGGACATTTGATGAAGACATCCAAGAAAAATACGAAGCAAAAACAGGATTTGAAGAAATGAAGAAAAAGATTAGTAGTTTGGAAGAAGTTGTTGATGGATTGAGGAGGGATAAAGAAGCTCAGATATCAACAATAAGATCTCTAACTGATGAACTGAGAAAAAATGATGAAAAATTATTGGAAATGGAAGTTCATAATGTCACACAGATTGCTTGTGACATCAGAGATAAGAAAATAGAGGATTTGGAGATGAAAATCAATTTCATGAGAAAGGAACATATGGAAAGCATTGATGATTTTAAAGCGTTGTTGGTTGTGAGGGATAAGATGATAGATGATCAAAGAGAAATAATTAATGATCTCACACAAAAGCTGGAAAAAAATCAAGGTAATGTATGATATACAATTTTATTTCTTGATCATTATATTTATGTTACATCTCATAATGGAACAAGTATTTATATTTGGCTTAATCGTTTATTTATATGTATACCTAATTGGTTTTATGAATACATAATTGGTTTTTTGAAGTTTACCTGAACAATGCAAAACTGACAAGCACAATATTAATGTATACATTTAATAGAAATGATATGTATACAACATTTAAATTTGGTAGTTTGATGGTCATGTATACTTTATTAATGAGGTTATGTGTTGGTTATTTTGTGAAAATTATATTGTGCAATATATTTCATATAATGCAAATATAATGCACTGACAGTATGAAAAAGAAACAAAGATAGTGGTCATGGTTGTGGTGGGTGGTGCTATTCCATGGTTATAGTGGTAGTGGTTGTGGTGGTGGGTATGGTTATCAAGGTTGTAGTAGGTGGTATACAATGAATATAAAGCATTAAATTAACATGTATAGAAGATAAAATAATGTGTGTGAACAATGAATATTAAGCTTGTGTGTAATTTACCATAAACATGTATAAATGTTAAAATGTTGGTTGTGTAATGGTTATGTATACTTTAGTATAAATATCCTCACAATTTAATACTTGATATAGGGTAATTGAAAGAAGGTTTGATTAGTGATTTGAAATGATGATAAAAGGGTTATTTAATGGAATTCATAATTAGAATTGAGTTTGGATTATACATATTTCATAGTCCCATGTATACATGAAAGTTTATGCACCTTATTATTTCTATCAAACAGAAACTCCAACAGAGATTGAAGTTTTGGAGAATGACATTGAAAGAATGACCAAGAAGCAAAAGGTGACAGGAAATGAAGATAAGAAGAAGGGAGCGAAGACAGTCACTCCTTCATCCCTTGTTAAAAGATTAAAGCTTAAAGAGCGAAAAAATGTGGAGTTGAAGGATTTTACTTATGAAAAAAATAGAGGAAAACAGCATAAGAGGAAGCAAAGTCCTCAATCAGGGAAAGAGCTCACAGCTGTAGAACAAAAACCAGAACCAATTGTAATAGATGAAGATGAAGTCCAAGAAAAGATTAAAGAGAAAAAAGCAGCTCCGTTTGTGCTTACAACCGCAATTGCAAAGTTGTTGAACCAAGAAGTTCGGAACAAGCTTAAAGCTATATATAAAGAAGGAGGGTTGATGTAAGTTATTTGACATTCATATTGTGAATAATTATTGTAGTAGCTGTTTAGATGCTTACATCAATAATTGTGCTTGATAATTGCATTCAAACAGGTCAACAGTCTGGTCAGCGGGTTGCAATGAAGTGATCATTTCATTAGAGGATATCAATGCCCTATTGCGAGAGAGTGATTTATCTAACTTTGTAAGTTATAAAGATGTAACTTAAAGCATTTCTATGATAACAAAACCATATATGACAACTTTTCATTTTAACTGAAATATTGATGATTGTTTGAAGGTTATTGATGCATATGCAAGACTTTTGTTTGACAAACAAACGGAGTTGGATACTCAGAAAGGAAACCTGATGAATAAATCTTATTATTTCCCTTGCTTCTCTTTGGTAATGTATACTTTAGATTATCTGATTTATTTATATTAATTCATAGTAAGCTAATGTAATATATTTGTGAATAGGATATGTTTAATCTGAAGAATAAGGATAGGGAAGAACATGCTGTAAACAGACATTTGGAAAAAGCTTCGAAGGGGTTCGACTTATTGTTTTTCCCTTTGAACCACAACAACTTTCATTGGACTCTTTTACTCTTTGATAAAACCAATGGAGAATGGTATCACTACAATTCTTTATTGCCAAGAACCACAGGAACAAGGGATACTTACTTTGAGAATTGTGGTACAGTGGTAAGAAAAAATACAAAAATGTGTATACATTTCAACATTATTTATTAAAAAATAATAATGGTGATGTATGATTTATCTATTTCTTTGTTCACTATACAGAAAATTTATGTTGAGGACTTCTACAACTGTCATGATTCAGAAGAGCAAGATGGAACAAAGGAGTTTTTGCCAATTTTTAATGAATTTAAAATACCGCAACAAATATATGGATCGTAAGTGTACCTATCTTTCAATAGGATACATTTTATGTATACATTAAAATTTCATAAATGATTTCTTTTTGAAACTCTTCATATATGTATAGATATTTCAAATAGTTTCTGTTATACAGTTGTGATGCATATATGTATACATGAATTAGTTATTAATGATGCTTTTTATTATTTTGTTTAGGTTGGACTGTGGAATTTATGTGTGCATGTATATGAAATATTTGAGTGAACATGGACATGGGGAAGAGAGAGGAGTTGTGTTCAATGCAAATTCAACAAATATGCCGGAACCAACAACACGAAGCATACTTCCTGATAAGTTCTCAGTTACAGAAGTTCGCAAGTTTCGTGCTGAAATGATAAGAACATTTGTTGAAGATCCATTGAAATCTTGGCCATCACACAATAGGGGAAAACATATATCTACAGATGATGACTTTGCTTAAGTTAATGATTTGGATGTTTTTTGGGTTTTTTACTTAATATAAAAACAATGAAAAAAGAATATTCTATTGATTTTAATTTTTAATTTATATGTGATTTAGTTGGTTGGTGTTATATGTGGATATGAAAATTTGGTAGAATGTGATATCAACCATATGAGTGAAATAGGCATGTTATGAAGTTATGATTGTAACCCTTATCTCTCCATAGTTGTAGTTTGTGCTTATTATGGTATGAGAGATTAAATCAATAATTTGAGAATGAAAATGCATAATGATGCCTAAAAATGCATAGTATATACTCACTTTTAAAATCAGCTCCGTTTACATATCAAATAAGTAAAATTATACATTAGAAACATATATATTAACTTGTGCTTCTTATTTATCAAAAGAAAATGACCTTTTAAGCTATTTAATTTGTGCATAATATATAATACTGCCCAATGTACCATGTATTCGTCACAACATAAAATCAAAAGTATTTTAAACAAAACTGTTAGACTTAGATTGGAGTAATCCAATCTAACATTTTTATGCAAGCACTTAATATGTCAATTAGTAAGTACACGAGCCTCATCGAATGCCAAATAGTACAAAATATAACATAACCCTATCTTCAAAATTGATAAAGTCTCTTTAAAACCCATAATCCAAAATAGTTAATGGCTAAAACCAACATAAAATAATCTTTTACTATACCAAACCAGAAAAATTTCGTAAAATCAATCATCATCCAAAATTTCATGTATACAAGACCGTCAAAAATGTAATTTTTGATAATAATATGTATACATTTACGAATTCATGTATACTTTTTTAATTTGACTGATATGTTGATTTTTTGAAACTTTAAAAGGTTGAAGAAGATGAAGATCAAAATGTCCACGAAAATAAGTAGGAGATAGACAGTGACTTTGATATGGACCCAATATCATGTTCGGCATTAGTTTCATTCAAGGGGGCATTTGATGAAGACATCCAAAAAAAATACGAATCAAAAACAGGATTTGATTCGTATTTTCCATAAATATGAGACATGTACATTTATGCAAGACAAAATGCAAATAGTGTAAAAAAAATAAATAACTTTATTGGCAAAAAGCATTATAAATTCTAAAAAAAATAGCTCAAACTTCATTGATCAAACAAAGGCGCCCTACAAGTTTTCCTGTTGTGGTTCCCTGGTTTGTCACATCTCCCACATGTAATATTTCTAACATTCTCGCCTCTAGAACGAAACCTCCTCTTTTTGGGCCTACCAGGCTGTGTTTTACAGTTGGGCGGACGTATAAATTCTTCATTGCACGACCAATAAAGTTGACCAATGGAAGGCACGGGGTAAATTGTCTCCGCATAAACCTCACGATATGTGGAAACATAAAAAAAAGGATCTACTAAATCATCCAAATTTTTTCCACTTTTCTGAATGGCCACGGCTGCGTGTGAACAAGGAATACCATTCAATTGCCATTGGTAGCAAGAACACGTTCGCCGCCCTATATCAACCATGACTGATGGAAAAGAGCACACCTCATAAACATCGAGATTTGCTACTTTCACTTCCCACGTCCTACCTTCCTCAAGGGATGTTTGCAGTTTCTCAACAATAACTGGACATACAACTGAATTCCAAAGCATTGATTGTTTTCTAGAATCCGCTAATTTTTCCATAATTTTTGAACGAATGGTATCGACTAGCTTCATCACAGGCTTGTCCCTTGCTTTCCCTATGAACGCATTGAACGATTCAGCGGCATTGGAAGTCATCTCCCCATAGCGTTGGCCTTCAAAAAAAGCATTTGACCAATGCTTAGGGTTCTGCAAATTTGTCAGAAATTGATTAATTTTTTCCTTGCATTTGTAAGCCTTCAAAGTATCCATATGTTGATTAAATGAATAGGCTGTTGGCGCGTATGCACAATCACCAAACTTTGATACAATAGACTCCTTTGAATCACCCTTGATCTTCCTTAGCTTGTCTCTTAAATTGTTCTTCAAGTGAACAATACAGAATGCATGGTGACAGTCAGGCCACATTCTAGGGACGGATTCAACCAAACCTCCATGCCTATCAGAAACAATTGTGTATACACGTTCATCATCGATGATTCTTCGAAGGTTTTCAATAAACCAAGACCAATTCTCGTCATTTTCTGCATCAACAACAGCAAATGCAACAGGAAATATACCTGCAAAATAAAAAAAGTTGAAATTATTAAAAACGAAAAAAAAAAACAGTAGATTTAAGTTAAACTTTGTATTATCCTGAAGTATACAAAAATACTGAAGTAAAAATTGATTATAAGACAGATAAACATGAAATAATATAACAATAACAAATTCTATATAGAAAAATAAAATTTTTAAACTATATAAATACCATTATTCCCGTCCTTGGCAGTTGCAGACAATACCATGCCTTTGTATTTTCCTTTCAAGAAGGTACCATCAATGAACAACATTGGCCTACAATTGTTAAACCCATATATGCATGCATAGAAGGTAAAAAATAGTCTCTTAAAACGTGTTTCATTTTCTTCCAACTCAAGTTTGAAGAAACTTCCCACATTCTTCCGAGATGCTTCATCAATGTACCATCGTAACTCGTTGAAAGAAGTTGACTCGTCCCCAAATAAAACACATTTTGCCTTCTCGAGACCAGACCAAGCTACACGATATGTTGCCTCCACCCCGTAGTCCGACCTCAAGTACTTCAAAACAGCAACTGGACTAATCTCAGGGGTGACTCTAACAATATCAATAATGCACTCACAAACAAGGTCAGCGGACACTCTCCTATTCTTGTTGGTAAGAATATATGTTCCACATGTATGCACTTTGTTCATCGTCTTGATTTGAATCATTTTGTCCCCTTCTTCACCGGAGCAATGTATGCGCCATTTGCAATTTCTTTCCTCACGTAGAGCACATTCAACAGTGATCCTCCTAGGCTCGTTTTTCACAAACTCATAGTCAAAACCAAGCTTCACAGCAAATTTACAAAGAGTAGAACGAAATTCATTTGCACCGCCAACAAAAAATTGCCCGACATCTTTAATACCAAAAGCCCAAGAATCGGATAAAAGAGGTTTTTTCTTGTGAGGACAATAATTTGGTAAACAATCAACCTCAGGTACAACTGGCGCACAAGTGTCAATGAAATCTGAATGGGGAACTACAGAAAACGAACTTATCTCACTGTTATCATCTAAAACATTATTAGAAATCACAATTACATTAAAGGTTGAAATCTGCATATGTGAAGCAACAAACAGCAAGTTATTCAAATCATCATCATCATCAAGCATGCAATTATCATGACCCGGTAAAGAATATTTCAGTTGGATAGAAAACCGATCAAGATTTGACCATTTCATACATAAATGGTCAACTATCTTTCCATGACTTGGATCGACTTTGTCAACCCGGAATAATGTGGTTTTCTGCTGGAATTTACATAAAAGCAAGACCGATGTATTCAAATCCATCTGAAAAAAAAAAAAAAAAAAAAAAAAAA
>JAESVK010000172.1:245616-275685 GCA_017140935.1 Hamamelis virginiana | reverse complement strand
CATCTTAAAAAAAAAAAAAAAAAAAAAATCAACTTGAAGTTTAGTATATATCTATATTGAAAGTACAAACAAATTAGCTAATGAGAAGTTACATGCATCAAAGTCACAGCATATAAAAAATCATTCGACTTTAAAAAATGCAAACCTACCCCATAAACAATTTCAAAAACTAAAGCATGTGACATATCCCATCAAACCATAAACAATCACATGGCATCAGTAATGTATACATAAGATATTCAAAATTTGAAAAATTTGTATGTTTTATGTCCGAATTTTGATGATCATTTGAATAAAAAACTAAAAAAATCCCAACAAAATCAAATTACCATAAATATATTCATCAAACTAATTTGAAATATTATTCATATACATATTACAAAAATGTATACATGGCTGCATAAATCAAATTTTATTATGTATACATGGCTGCATAAATCAAATTTAAAATATTTTGATGATCATTTGCTCTACTATTAACAAAATCAAATTTTATTATGTATACATATAATAAAATTTCATGTTGGTTGGTGGAAAGTCACAGTTTATGTATACATTTATGCAGCCATGTTTACATTATTGGAACTGACCAACCATCATGAAATTTTATTATATGTATACATTAAACGAAATATGAATCTAATAACCGGTATGTTGATAAAAAAGCAGAAAATATGAATCTACTATTAATATATATATGTAATATATTTCCGAACTTTGATGATCATTCAAATATAAAACTAAAAAATCCCACCAAAATCAAAAAACCTGCAATGTGTACAACAAACTAAACTGAAGAATACAAGATTTTACATTGCATAATATATGTATATATGACTGCAAATATGTATACTTAAATAGTGATATCCCAACAATCAACGTGAATGTTTATTATATGTATACATTAAAGTGAAATTTAACCTGATATATCAAATCAGAAAGTTGATAAAAAAGAAGAAAGAATGAAACTTATAAAAATGTATACATGTAATATGAATACATGATTTATAATAGCATTTGGAGCCGGACTCTGTTATTTGAAAACGAGACTCTGTTTTCTGTAACAGATTCCCTGTTTTGAAGAAGGTGATCAATGATCTAAGAATCTTGCTAAATGATCAATATATTCAAGTTATGGATAATAAGATATGATATAAATGAAGTTTTTAACTTAAATGAACAAAACTTAGAGAACATATAAAAAGAATAAAGGAAATATAAACTTGGAATTACCTGAACAGCAATTGTTGCCGGAGAAGAATGATGATCGGAATAAGAAATCAATTTGACACCGGAAATGTTTAAAGCCTGGATAATAATGGAACTAACGGAAACTGAATTGTGTATTCAAAAATCTGCCATCTAAAAGTAATGCCAAAAACTTTCAAAACAAAGAACATAAAATGTTCAAATGAAAAATAGTGGCCGGAATATGATAACTCAAATAAACTCCGGCTGATGAACTGCGGTTTAAAAACGTAGTTACATAAATCGAATTCAAAAACTAAACCTACTATATCCAACAAATCAAAAAGATAACGGCTGAGATATGCAATCCGAATTCAAAAAACTTACTATATCCAATTAATTATCAGCATAAAAATTCAAATCAATGACAATCATTAATATGGTAAAATTAAAAACTTGCTAAATTGAAGGAAGGGGTATAATAGACAAATAAAATTAATAGTTGACTACGAAATTAACCTGTAGGGGGGGATTGGTATAGAATCAAGTTCATTGGGTTTTTTGATAAATAAGTTCCTACATAGGGGGTAATTGATCATTTTCCCATAATTTTAATGTAAACAGTACTGCTAATATTTTTTTCCCTTCGTAAGATCCTATTTAAAAATTGTCTCATGTGAAAAGTCCTAATATTTTAAAAATATTTTTTAAAATGGCAGAACTACACCTGGTACATTAAAAACACCCAACACAGTAAAAACACTTAAGCACATTGAAAACACCATTTTGAATATTTTCACAGTCTTTTATTATTATTATTATTATTATTTTTTGAATTCGCTGCTTTTTATGATTTTTCACTGCATTTTGAATGTTTTCACTTATTTTAAGTGTTTTACTATATTTTGAATTTTTTCATTGCATTTTGAGTATTTTCATTGTTTGCATTTTGTTTGAACTCACCGCATTCTTTAAAAAAAAAAACACAAAAAAACCAAACCGTCTTCATTTTTTTTTTAGTGCTCTCATAGCATTTTGAGTATTTTAACTGTCTTCATTTTTTTTTTTATTCACTGCATTTTTTTTTTTGAAAAAACCCAAAATGCAATGAAAACACTGTTTTTTTTTTTTTTTTTTTTGATTTTCATTGCATTTATTTTCATATGCTGAGGTGAGAGAGTTGATCCAGTAGATTACTTGAAATACGCCTATAAATACAAAGATACCTTAGAACAGGTTTTCAAAGAACATCAAAAGATCGAACAAGCTGAGTTAGCCCCAGATCATAATACGAGATACCGAATCAGCATCATCATGCTGATAAATCTTCAATACTGAGTCAGAGGATGAACCACACCACCTGGAACCGGAGTTTTTCGGGTATCAGACTTGATCGAGTTCTCAAGCTCACAAAATATGCAATATCTATTTGCATATGCCGACAAATCTACATTTGCTAACTCCGTAAATGATCTCTCTCTTTATCTCTGACAATAACGAAAGGTAAAGGAGAAGATAAAGAAGATGAACGTAGAGGTATTTTTGTCCAAAAGTGGAAAAAGGACTATTGAGGACTTTTTTCATGAAAGTTTTCTTAGTTGGAACTTCCTGCCAAATTCCACAATAAATAAAGTTATTCGGGCTTAACTTGAAATATATTTGATAGAATATTCATTCAAGTTCGCTTAAAAAAAAAAAAAGGAGTTAAACTTCAAATCTCAGTATGAACTCATCAATTTTTTGATTCGATAAATTGATAAATACTTTAAATAATTAAATCACTTAAAATTAATTTGATATAAGGTTGGTTTGAACTTGTTTATAAGATTAACGAGTGAAATTCAGATATTATTTATGAGTTTGTGAATTTATTACATTGCTGGACTGTAATTAATTCGTTTATGGGCTTAAAATATAGCCCATAGTTGTACGATATTGGACAGTGGACGCAACCGGGACAAGTGTAAGAGGCCAAAAGCTCCATGGATCCGATGATGGTTAGGCCCGTCCGTCAAAATGGAGCGGCATACGTCTCAGCCGTTTAACAGATGTGGCGCCGTCACGCCTAATCCGGACTGCCCATATGTGTTCCTCTTTTTTACATTCTTGGGGTTTTTGCGAAGGGTTTAGAGAGACAGAGGGAGTGGGTGAGAATGGCGGATTCAAACCCGCAAAGTCGCATGAGATGTCATCACTGTGCGGGGCCTCTCTCAAAGGAGATGGTAAATTACCAACAATCTTCTATGTACCTCTCCTTCCATAATTCTTTTCCTTTTATATTCATATATTATTATTTAGAATTATACATTTTTTGCTTCAAAGTTGAGTTTTATTTTATTTTACCCAATTCTGATCAACCGCAGGAAACCAGCGATTGGACCGTTCCACCGTTTATCAGGGATAGCTTTTCCATGGTAATTTTTGATTTTTTATTTCTTGAATCCATCGTTTGCCTTTCCTAAATTCTGTAAATTTTGACAGTTTTGAGTTTTAATTCTAATGGAGTCGTTCAAAATAGATTTTTTTTTTCTTCTTTTTTAATTATCCCATGTTCTTCTTCCTTGTTATTTTTTTTTTTAATTTTTTATTGAGTCTTCATGATTTGGGTTCTGGCCTAATATAACTTAAAATTTATTTTTCTCTTATTTTTTCGGTGTTTGTTGTGACTTAGATTGGTTCTGCTGTTGGTGGTACAACCAGTGCATTCTACGGATTCAACCATGGTATTGTATTTTCTCTTCTGTTCTTTCTTTTATTTTATCAATTTCATTTACCTGAAATAGTTTGATTTTTTTTTTTAATTTTATTTTATGATATAATCTAATCTTATGAGAATTCCCTGAACATTGTTTTTTTTTTTTTTTTAATCTTAATTTGTTTGTCTGTGCACACACACATATGGTCATAATAATCAAGTGCCCACTTATCAAAATAGTGTTAAGCTGATAGAGTTAGTGATAGGACAAGGTTGGGCTCCCTAATAGTTCAGATTTTCAATAATTTGATAAATTTAGATCTTGCTGGAAGAATTGCTAGAACTTGTGCATTTCATTGAAAACATGCTTCTTGACAAGCTGGGATGGTGGAACTGCTGCATTGTGAATACTAAATAACAGGAATATGAAATTGCTGTTAATTGTAACGTATAATTAGTTATTAAAGCAGAAAAAATGTATATCTGTTGTTGTTTTTTGCTTGGTTCATATGCCTCGCAACTGTTGTGTTAACACGATCAAACTACCCACTTCTCCTTTCCCCTAGCAAATTTTTATGGCCTTTTTCCCATATTTTTGTACCTAACTTACTATGGAGCTCATCATGTACCTTAAATTCAGCGCTGGTTTCACCGTTTTAACCATTATTTATATTTCTTCTGCATTATATTTTATCACATCTTCTATATGCGTTTACCATTCAAAACATTGATCCTTTTCTTAAAGCTTTAATACTGGCTTGCAACATGTTATATTTTTATTTATTTACTATATATTGGCATGTAACCTTTCCTTAAAGCTTTTATTTATTCTTGGATTTTAAGTTTTCTTGTCGTGCTCTTATCTTTTCATTTAATATTTTCAGAATAAATGAGCAGTATTATGCATTTGTTTTGCGTGATTATTGAAGCTGATTGGAAAATGAAGAATTCTTTCTTTCTTTCTTTTACTGTTTTTTGATATAGTGATGCCAATCGTCCGGAAGTGGGTAAAAGGACCTATGTGGTTGCATTTCCTCATTGGTGTAAGTTTCTTAATGGCTTAATGCATTCATGTTTTCTTGATTTTCATGAGATATACCTTTCTTGTCTTTTATTGAGTGACCATTAATGCTGTTGGAAGTGTATATTAAAATTTTAAAATTCTCATAGAACTAGAATGGTTTTGTTTTTGTTTTTATTTTAAGTTATATATTTTTTGTAACAGTTACGTGTATGTATTGCACTTGATATTTATTTTTCATTTTGAAGCATTTCTATTGACAAAACGCAGAACATTATGACAAGTTTTGTCGAGTTTTTGAAATTTCTTAAATTATTTAGGATTTCTTGAGATGTGCAAAATGTTCCACCATTTATTCTAAATAAATATCCACTAAACATGAAAAAGATAAAATAAAACAGTATTAGTAAATCGTTGGAATTATTACTACATAGATGCATTTTTATTTTTATTTTTTAATTTTAAATTTATTGTATAACCAAGTTCAACATCCAGATTCTATGTTGGCACCCATCCACATATATTAAATCCATATTTTTAGTCGTAATGTATTATTTTTATAGTTTATTGTATTTAGTTTTAAAAGTTTATATCCCAGATAGTGGCATTTATATTTTATATGGTATATGATCATGTTCATGGTCTGCAAATTACAAGCCTTAGTTTGTTCTTTGTATATTTCAAATATATCATTATACTTGTTAGAAGCATTCCTTTGTGCGTTAGACACTGACAGAGTGACAGTTGTGTTCATGTTTGTGCCCATGTTGAATAGAACTCTCTCGGGTAAGTGGCTTTTTAGATTTTGAAAGCAATGATAAAGTCTTTGGAGGAGGGTAGTGCGAACAAAGTATGGAGAGGGAGAGTAATTTGGATTGGGTGTCAGGGGTTGTGCCAGGTCCACATGACTCTAGTTTTTATAAAGTTATGCCCATGGTGACTACATTTTCTAACAAAGGATTGGGTTTTGTTGTGGGAAGGAGGATGAACTGTGGTTCATGGGGACATGTTTTTGTGATGTGTATCTCTTGATCTTTTTTGCAGATTGCCACGGATAGAAGTAGATATGTGAACTAATATTTGTGAAATAAACAGTGTTTACAAAGCAAAGTGGACTAAACAGTGTTTCAGATGGGGCTGTAAACCGCTTTAGATTGTGCGAGCCTGAATAAGAAATCCTTAGGTAAGCTTAGCCCAACCCAATCCCAAATCACATTCCTTTGCCTGAGGTCAGCTGATTCTAGTGGATGCTTATTGTGCAAGTCTGAGCTAGCGCAAATTAAAGAATCATTGCTATAAAACTTCGATGATATAATTCTTGGCCAACTGTTTCCAAAATTTCTTTGAGCTTTTAGAATCTGATATAATTATATAACATATATACTATGTGTCACTGGGTGCCATGTTTTGTGGCATAATGATACATTAATGCCCGTGGCTTTCTTAGTTTAGTGACAAATCCCATGTTGGGGTTTTATGGATCTATTTCTCTTGAAGGTTTGTCCTTTTTTGCAATCCTTTAATGTACATGAGGAATAGGAACCGGAGAATTTGTTATGACATCAAGAATCCAATCTTTTGTCCATAGTTGTGTACTTAGCACAGTGTATTTCTGATGCTGTTTTATAGATGTATTTATGTGTTTCCATTTCTGAATCTTATTGGCTCAGATGCTATTTTTCCTGCTTTGCTGTATGCAATATAAAGTTTTTAATACATGCCATGCGTACCTTTTTGTTCTGTTTTCACTCTCAAATGTAAAATTATCACTTATCTAAAATTTCTTTGTGTGGATGCAGACACCACCTGTGATAGTATTCTCTTCAGCCTGTGCAGGGTTGGCAGGTTAGAGTTTTCTCCATACATCATTTCTATTTGTTTACATTAATAATGTTTATTATCTACAGACAGTATGATGAAGTGATGTCCCCCCACCTCCCCCACCACCCACCCCCCCACACACACACATAAAAAAGAAGGAAAAAAAATCTTTTTGCATTAGTGACTATCTATATATATGGAATTTAGTTGTAGTAAATATTCAGAATAGCTCCATTACTAGCAAGAGAGCCCTCTAGGCCATTAGTAAGCCAAAGTTTCTGGCTGACTAGCCATACAATATGATTATCATATACCATAGATCAGATCATCTGAAGAATCTCCTTCAGTTATAAATAACCCCCTAACTTTTCTCTTAAAATCTATAAGAAAAAGCATTTGAACACGAGTACTGTATTGTCCCCATAATGCATTGGGTACTTGCCAAAACTGGGTTTCTGGAAGAGCAGTGGTCAAATTTTAATTCGACTCTTTTCCTATCTGCATGCTCACATTTGCAGAAATGGGCTCCTTCTTCTCATAGTGCCATTTGTAGGACATTATGGCATGTTTTTGATTCAGCATGTTAAATTGAAAAATGCGGTGGGTTTTTGGCATTCCCTTTTGGGAGCTACTATGGGTGAGATCCTTAGTTTGACTCTTCAAGTTGCCTTTGTGGGTGTTGTAGCTATGGTATCCAAAGGAATTAAAAAGAACAATGAGTTTCTCAACCCAATGAAGCTTTATATCTCAAATACTTTTGGTTGGCTAAGTACATCACTTTTTGCCAAATAGCTCCATATGGGGTCATATTCTCTGATAAATTTAGAGGCCTTCATCTTTTTTCCTTCCTACCCCGAGTTGCATTGGTTTTGGTATTCAACTTGAATCAAATCACTCGTCCTTGGTTGTATAGTCATCGGAATTGTTGCACATGACCAATTCATTTTGGATGACTTTCCTCCTTTTATGCTGTCCCCTTTTTAACATCAACCATTATCTTTCTACATCTCTTAGATTATAATAAATTCTTATAATCTGTTAGTTTCTCCTAGAATGGTACCTTTTAATCCAAATTTGCTATGCTGAGCACACCCTATTTTATGCTTCTTATTATTTTTTGATCTTTATGCAAAGGACCATTTGGATGTTCAATGGAATTGAAATCAGTTTCTTGTTTCAATTATTATATGAAGTGAGTTCATTCTGTTCTTCATGGCATTTATGATGAGTGTATTTTCTATATTGTATGGGATTGTTCTTAGGATGTTAAGAAATTATGTCATTTTTCCATTTTTTATTATCACATGATGAATCCAATTTTTGTCATGTGTTGTCTTTGTCTTTTGATGAATCCATTTTAAAAGCTGGATATGCGCTTTAAAGTGCTACGGCAAACATAATGGAATGATTTCATACCCAATTGGATGTCGAAACACCCCTTATTTGATTGCAGTTGTAAACACCTAAAACAATTTGGAATTTGTATCCATATTGACGCACTGTGGAACAAATGATGTGACGCTGGTACTATTGTGCTGATGAAACTTTAGGGTTTTCGTTTTATGATTATCCATGTTGATTGTCCAAACAATAGTCCTGGCAAATGTCGCCCACGTCATGGCGTGAACTTTGTCCTGCATTCTTGTTGGTATTCAATTGCCTGCATTTGCTGCATAATACTTATTTGTGATCTATGACCCTCTGTTGCACAACAGACACAAGCCATTTTTATGGTGGCTTTTCTGTCGGGATTTGCACGGAAATGCTAATTGATCCTTCAAATTTATGATTATGTCTACCATCCTTGTGAAAGCTATGATTTATATGTCATGTTATGTTGGTTGGACTCTTGGGCCCCTGCTGAATCTGTTAACTTGATGGGAATCCTACAGGTGGTGCTGTTCCAGCTCTAGCCCAACTTGCTTCTTCATCTTATCATGCTGCTGTCTCATCTCCTTCATTGCCGCCACCGCCTTCACAGGATGATAAGATGCACAAGTCCAGAACTTCCTCTACCCTGTAACATTTATAAGGCTTAACCTTTATCTGCTGGTTGGGTGAGTGGGTGGGTGGGGGGTGGGGGGTGGGGAGAGGGAGAGAGAGAGAGTGAGAGAGTGAGGTGCTCTATGAAGTATTCATGTAAAGCTTATACGGACATGCTCTTGTAATTATACAAAGTATATTTACTCGGGATCATATTTATATTCATATTTTCGTTGCTGTTCAATAAATATTTAATTATTAATTATCAAACACTGTGCCTTTGTTAGATGCTAATGATTTAGTTTCAAGTAATAATCAATAAAATGTTTCTATCTTCATTTTGTGCTGCTATATGAAGGCTCTGTGATTGAGGTTTAAGTATTTGGCTAAAGGACAAAATGGCATGTCAAGTGAGTACAGCTAATGCTGTTAAGTGATTTGTCTTTTGAATCTTTCTTTCTTTCCAAAAATGTGGCGATTCCATTTTTTAACAAGCTCAGCAAGGAAATATGAGAACTTGCAATAAAAGAAGAAAAAGTAGGCAATTCAAAGGACCTTCTTGATACGCACCAAGATTTTATTGATCTGCAGTTATGGTTGAATCAAATGAGCTAAATGGGTGCGAAAGAGTTTTCTGGTACAAATTTTGTAGTCAACTTTAGTTTTAAAGAACAGATTTAGGGCAAGAAATTTTAGACCTTTTTGCTTTGCTTGCAATAAGAGCATCTTTAATGGTATGGCATTTGAAGTATCATTGCTAAAATTTGGAATTGACATTCAAATAGGTTGCTCTATTTGCGTGTCATTTAGAGTGCCAAAAATTAAAAACATACAGGGTTGCCATTTGCAGTTTGGATGGTAAGATCTTGAGTTTGAAACTTTGTACCGATATTTTTTATATATAAAATTTGATATATTCTGATGTTCTTCTCTTAGGGCGTAAAAAAATTTTTGCTCATGGCAATAAGAAAGATAAAAAAAGAAACGAAAAAAAAAAAACGAGGAGAAGTCATGTTCTGTCGAGAAGTCGGAAGGGGTAAAGTTGTAGTATTTTAGATGATGAGATGATAGAAAGTATATAAACGGAGTTTGATTGAATGGAAGTGAAAATCAAGAGAGGATGAAAATCCAAAGAGCGTCTCTTGTATTGGGTATTTGCATTTGCATTTGTGTTGTTGCAGCATCTAAACCCCTTCTCGGAATTGCACCCCAAGGTGCCTTTTTCCTCGTCTTTCTTGCTTGATTGCTTAAGATTTATGCCCATAACCCACCCACCACCTTTCTTTCTTTTTATATATAATGATCTTTGAAACTGTTTGGATTGCTCAGACGAGAAATACTACAAGTCGGACATTATTAAATGCAAAGATGGATCCAACAAATTCACCAAAGCTCAGCTCAACGATGATTTTTGCGACTGCCCTGATGGAACTGATGAACCAGGTCTCCTTCTCTTTTCATTCCTCTTTCTCTCTTTTCATCATTTATATATTCATATATACAGGAATGCTATATATACATATACACAGACACACTTCTTAACTCTAGCGACTGCTGAGAAATTAGGTGTAATGTTTACAGATTAGATGCGTCAATTCAGCGTTTAAATTGTGTGGTTTGAGACGTTTGCGTCGATGGGTGTTACTTCGTTGGGCAAATCTTGCCATTCCATTCTCGTGTTTACACTTATAGTGACAAATTTGGGATGCGCTAATAATTTAGCTCTGGAGTCAGATGCAAAAATTTTGTTAATAACTTAGAAAACAAGTGTGAGGATGCAAAGTGATCGACATTGTGAAAATAGGAAGGATCTGTAATCATTACATAGATGTTTGTAATAACTTGTGAGTTTTGGAGATAATCTGGGAATTATGCAGGAATTATTGAAATATATTGGATAAATTTGGTTGTATTCATTCAATTAGAATCACAGGATAAATTCAGAGATAGTGAGTTTGTTACAGTGCTTTTTAAATTATTTGGCTAGCTTCACAACATTCATTTCTTCTGGTTGCTGTCTTCTTGATCATTATTGGGCGGCCCCCTCGATTTTCCCCACTTGTTTCTTATGTGTTTTTAGTTCCAGCTATGATATGCAAACTTGGGCTATAAGAGGTTTTAAACCTCTTATTCTCTAGTCTCTACAATGAAACATATGATAGAGGAGCATATTGCGGTTGCTCGTTCAGTAGCTTGTTAACTTACCCACTTGTCTTCTTACTGGATCCAAAGAGGTTCAAACCTTTTTGGGCCTAGTAGTATTTTGCACGATCATTTTCTTTCTGTTGAAGCTTCTTTATTGAATATTTGAATGTCCACAGTTTATTTTGTTGGTTGCAGGAACATCAGCATGCCCGGAAGGAAAGTTCTTTTGTCTTAATGCAGGACATCTTCCTACGTCATTGTTTTCTTCAAGAGTGAATGATGGGATCTGTGGTAAGAATGGTTCCAGCTATTTGCATTTGTTTCTAATATGCTTGATTGTTGAAATTTTACAGGACCTTTTTTTTTTTCCTGTGTTTCACAACATTGGCAAAAGTTAGTGGTATAGCTGCTTTTCCCAAAAATCATCTCAACAATTCTATTTGTATTTTTTATTGAAACTGATGATGTAGCTGGTTTTATCACTACAGAGAAAACGAGGGTTGATATATATATATATATATATTAAAGGACTTGCTTTCCCTACCATGTTTTCTTTGGTAGCACTAGATATGTATCAGTTAAAACTTAAAGGGCCATCAATTGTTGATGTTTTATTCCTTATATTTCTATTGTTGCCAGTATGCATATCCGAAAACCTGATCAAGATAGTACATGATTTATTATTGTCATGTAATCAGCAGAGTTTGAGCAGCTGTGATCCCTTACTTTCTTTGTAGAATGATTTTTATGCTTGGGCGTATATTGAACTGTTTTTCACTTTCACCATGGTGATTCTATCCCCCCCTCCCCCTTTTTCCTGTGGAGGATTGCTGTTTTGTGCACTCTACAAGCATCACTCCTATTTTTACAATTTCTTATTTACTTTATTTAATATCTAATATACAACAACAAGAGTAGATTGCTGTGATGGAAGTGATGAATATGACGGTAAAGTTAAGTGTCCGTATACATGCTGGGAGGCTGGCAGAGCGGCCAGGGATAAATTGAAGAAAAAGATTGCAACATATGAGGAAGGTGTAACCAAACGGAAACATGACATTGAACAAGCAAAACAATCTATAGCCAAAGATGAAGCGGAATTGTCAAAGCTGAAAAGTGAAGAAAAGATGCTCAAAAGGCTTGTTAAAAAGCTTGAAGGTATAGTTTTAACCTCCTTATTTTTCTTTATCTCTAATTTTAAGCTACTCAATCATCATCATAATCATTACCATTATTGCCCTAGCGTCGCCTTGTTTTAGTTTTGCTATCTGAATCCCATTTGTCATGCCTTCTATGAATTTATATAGACGTAGGCCTTTTATATATGTTAATTTAAAATATCATAAGCGAAGATTGTGGAATGATTCAAATTAGAATACAAAATAGCCACCTCAGCTTGCTTGAAATTTGTATTAATCTAATAGAGAGGGTTGCCAAGTTTATGTAGTACCAACCTGGAGGTCACAAATCCAATCTTCCCTATTATAGTTACCACAAAGATAGGGAATGCCTTATTTGAGTTTATAATTAAAAACTGTCGGTGTTTAAAATGAACAACACTGCTGTACTTTAATTTGATACCACCAACACTGTTAGAAAATAGTATATGAACCCTGTTTGCTTTCCTGCCTATTATTGATCCCTTACAGTCGTGGCTGCATATGTGTGAATGTGATTGACCACAAAAAAAACAGGAAAAAGAAAAAAATTGCTTATGTGTATTTTTGTCTTTTTGGGTCTGGGGTTCTGGTCAGGTTCTTTTGGGCTCATATCATTGATGATTTGGCTAATCAAATAAGTGGCTATCTCATGTCTCATTTATTTGACCTCCCATATAGAACGTAAAGAACAAATAGAGAAAGCGGAGGAAAAAGAACGCCTACAGAAAGAGAAAGAAGAAACGATGAAGGAAGAGGCCAGGGAGAAAGAAAATAAGGAAAAAATTGAAGCCAAAGATAAAGTTGATATTGAAAAAGAAGTTGAGAAAACTCCAGAAGATGACATAATTGGGCTTTTGGAGGAATCCCCAATCGATCAGGTTAGACCAGTTGCTAACCTCTCATCCACCTCCTAATATTGTCTGTTTTTCATTCTTCATATCCTCCCCCCCCCCCCCCCCCAACATACAGACACTTTTGGAGTACATTGGCTGGTTGTTTTCACTTTGCTCTCTGCATTTAAGTTAATTTTGGTCTATTGTGATATTGTGATTCTTTCATTTGTGTATTCAGTATTGTGGTATTGTGATAGTTATACTTTTGAAATTGTTGATGGCCATCCAAGGGAGCTTTTGAATTGCATTGGATGTGCACTTTCTGATTGCATAGGGAGGGTGCATCATCATTTAATGCCATGAGGATTCCCCTACCATACGTGTTAAATGATGCAATTAACTTCGTTCTACTAAGCATCTTACCAAGTTCTAAGCTTTATTCATACTTCTATTAGTAGTTATAAACAGAGATATGTTAGTGCTTGATACATAGATAAGGGCAATTATTATTATTCTGAAGAGTATGTGTTGGTTTCAGCATGAGAAAGATGGATCTGACAATACTGAGGGATTGTCAAGGGAAAAGTTGGGTCGCCTTGTTGCTTCTCGCTGGACAGGAGAAAATACTGGACACCAAGCCGAGGAAATTGATACTACCAAAGATAACCACGAAGCCAATAATGAGATTCCAGAGAGTGTGCATGTTGAGGATTATGATAACGATGCTTCAGAAATCAATGAAGAGAACCCAACGCATGGTGAGGATGGCATAAAAGACAACATGAATGAAGAGATTGTGGAAGAAGATCATGATAGTTCCAGTACCCCACACACATTTGACTTGGAAAACCAAAAAGAATTTTCAGGTTCGTGATTGTTATTTATCTGAATATGGTGGCGGTTGCTTCCTTCGGCCGAATGTCACTTGGGCTGTTCTCTAGTATCTTATGCTCTTTTAGTTGTTTGCTTCCTGATATCTGTTCAGATATAACAACCTTAAGCAGTCCATCTTGGTTGGATAAGATCCAGCAAACTGTTCGAAACATCTTTCAGGCAGTTAACTTGTTTCAGGCTCCAATGGATAAATCAGGTTAGAGTTGAGGCTTATATATGTATACCTGTTTCAAATAAAAATAGATGCATGGAAATTGGTTATATCTTGCATATTGGTTTCTATAGATGCAGATCGTGTTCGAAAGGAATATGATGAATCCAGTACCAAGTTGTCTACAATACAGTCAAGAATATCAAGTTTGACAGAAAAGTTAAAGCATGATTTTGGTAAGCCATTCTAGGAAGTAGGAACCCAGTGACTCACAATTTGAGTTATTTTCTCACTATAGAATTGCACATTTGATTACTTTTCATCTCCACTTGTTGAAATCTATTCTTCGATTCCAGGAGTGGAGAAAGAATTCTATTCACTCTATGATCGTTGCTTTGAAACCAAGCAGAACAAGTAACAAAATTCTTTATTTCATTATTGATGCTTACACTGCTCAAAGCAGTGTCTTGGATCTTTACCTCAGAATATTTGAGATATCTATTCTTGCTTTCAGGTATTTGTATAAAGTTTGCCCATTTAAAGAAGCATTCCAGGAGGAGGGCCACAGTAGAACCCAGTTGGGGTATGTGTTCATGGCATGCATATGGTCATTTATGTATTTCACAATATTGAGAAGCTCCTTTTCTTCATTTTCCTTTTACACAAATACTTCCTTTTGTGCCAAGTGGAAAATTGATGGCTATGGTACTCATAGATCTCATTCTGTGTTGAGGAGCTACCATTGATTTGTCTCACCAATGAGATCAAAGCTCAGAACTGAACCTGAAGAATACCCTAATAGTTTGATCAGACTAATTACTTCCACATTGTCAGCTGTTATCTTGTTTATTAAAGAATTTTATATATCAGATAGTAAAGAATGAAGGGTTACTTAAATCAACATAATTTTCAGCAGAGATCTCCTTTGAGGGATTCGTTTGGTAATTTATTTCATTCACCTGTAAAACTAAAACTTGATTTGTCACATATGAAACTTTATGTGTACCTTAGTTTTTACAATCTGGCACTTGTTTGCATTACCTATTAAATAAGCCAAGATAGAATATTGGAGTAATACACGTTCAAAGGGAATGTATTCTTCACAACACTACACACACACACACACACACACACACACATATAGAGTTATGATCTAGCCAGCATTTGCTGACTTAGCCAAAATCAGCAAACACTTAAATGATCGTTAGATCACTCAAGTGGCCTAGATCATCACTCAAATGGCTAAGATCTAATGGCCATTTGAGTGTTTGCTGATTTTGGATAAGTTAGCAAATGCTGACTTGATCATTTCTCTCTCTACATATATATCTTCGTTATATCTGAACTCCTTTGAACATGCATGGTCCTGATCAATTGTCATATCTATAGCCATTGTTTGAAAGTTATTCACATTATGTGTAGTTAGGGTTTTTGATGTTCATCCCTTCCTAATTCAGGTGGAACCACGATACTCCTTTACTTCCATTTTTTATGCTCATATATGTAGCCAACCTTTGAGGTTATATTTTTGTTATTTTATTTGGGTGGGTAACCTTCTAATTTATGTTGTTATTAGATGAAACCATTTTCTATCCATTTTCACATGCATGTGTGAAAGCTTAATCAATGGTTTATGTCTTTAAAATTGGTATTTGTTTTTCTGCCATTTTTTAATGTAGTCACTGGGAGAAATTTGAGAACTCGTATGACATCATGTTGTTTTTAAGTGGCGCTGGATGCTGGAATGGACCCGATAGAAGTTTAAAGGTATTGGAGAGTATTTTAATTATTCAATATCTAATATGTGGGTAAATGGGGAATTGATGTATTTAAGGTATTCCTAAAAAAATTCCCAGTTTGTGGTCCATTTGATCAGTCTAGTTCTTCTTTGATGTCTTTTTCCTGAATGGTCATTGGTGACAGTCACCTGTTTGATGAATCCAGGACATGGTCAAATGGTCAATGACAGCTCTCCGTCTCTCTTGTCAAAAATAGTAGTTTTGTTTGAGATTTGTTCATTAACTAGGTGAGTTAGGCTGATGAAATGGCTTGCCAGTTGAATGGGATACAAGTATGGGAAGAATTTTTTTTTTTTTTTGTGAGAAGTGGAAATTTTACAAATGAGTCCTTTTATCATTACAGGTCAAGCTTAGGTGTGGATTAAATACTGAACTGACTGATGTAGATGAACCAAGTCGCTGCGAGTCTCTCTCTCTCTCTCTCTCTCTCTCTCTCACACACACACACACACACACTCATGCACGCACGCGTGCGCGCGCGCACACAGATTTCTGTCTCACTCTTTTGTTGGCGTCGGCAGATATGTAGCTGTAATGTCTACCCCTGCCCTTTGCCTAGAAGGAAGGATGAAGGTATTTTCTATCCCATGAGTTGTCATTTAATTCTATCCTTAATTTGTATCTTCTAATTGGAATATGACAAAATGTTGGATGTGACAGGAACTAGAGCATAAGCTAGAATTAATGAACAAAGAACAGCCACAGAGCCATGATGAGCTTTAAACTGCTGGATCTGCCTGCATGTGCTCCATAATGTGGACAATGATTTTTAAGGAATCGTTGGGAGGATCAGTAATCTTTCAGCAGAGATGCTCGAGACACCCTTTTTTGAGTGGGTCATTTTGACAATTTCTACACAATAGTTGAAGTGGCCTCATGACATTTTGAATTTTGAGAGCTCACTTCATGTCACTGGTCTAGCTTCTCAACAAGAGCTGATCAAAATCTTGGGGCTGGATATGAAAAGTTGGTCTTTAGTGTGCTGGTTTCGGACCTTGATCATTTAGAATGATTTGGGTCCATTTTACTTCTTTGGAGAGAGTTGAGGATGATGCTGAAATCATAAAAGTACTCTTCTTTCTCATTTTACTGTGGCTCCATGTGTACTGTTTTGTAGTTTTCAAACTAGGCTCAATCAAGATTTTGCCTAATCAAATACACGAAGCAGTTATGTTAATTCCCAAGAAAAATGCCTGGGTGGTCTATCAATGAGTTTTTTTTTTCCTCTTTTTAAACTAGTGTAAAATTGCTTAAAGTTTTACATAAGATTGGATCCACTAGAAAAATTTTCGTGAGTGTTTTCTTTTGAAGTGGTTTATTTGGAGAGGTGATAACATGGACTAGTCTCTGTTTTGCTAGGAATAGAGAATCATACAACTGACCCCAGACAGTGGAAAGAGCTCTTAACCTCTCTCTTTCTGTCTTGTAATTGTGTATTTGATTTAATATCTGCATCTGCATGAGTTCATTTTTATTCAAGTAGGGAGGTAGACTGTGGTTGGCACCAAAAAACAGCGAAGTAAATATGAGACTTATATAGTGATGCTTTATTTGTACGAAGTGAATGAATTCCAACCAACCTTTTTTAGCAGTCTTGATTGTTAATCTTTATCCCCCAGTTTGCTTTATATCGTTTGGGATTTTATGCTAAATGAGGCCTCAATGAGCCTCATATTTGAAAATGTCCAATTCACTAACCCAGATCTAGCCTTTAAGGATCTGTGATGTCTTTAATACAAAAGATTGTTGATTCTTAAAATATGGCCCCAGCAATTCCATGGTCCAAACTGAACTAAGCCATTTTAAAATTCCTATAGAGAGGGAAAGGTGGGCTTTGGGGGTTATGAGGAGGCATCATTTCAAAAATGCTCTTTTATTGGAGCATAACCAGATGCCAAATTACAATAATAGAAAAGAATGAATAAAGATTGTGATGAAGAAGCCTCCATCCATTGTTTGCTTGAATATATTCTTGTGGTTTCTGTGTTCATAACCCCTTCCCTTGAGGCCTTTTGGCAATTATATATTTTCATTACGAACCCTTTTTAAAAAAGTTTTATTCTTCTCATAGGCAAATAGGAATATCCAAAAACAGCATATGCTTATATAAATTTATGTAAGCATGAAGCTTATAGATAATTGTGGGATAGATGTTTCAAAAAACTAACCGCTGGATCAGAGACTACACTAATGTATGTTGTACCTGTCAAAAATCACAGTGATCTAACGGTTACTTTCACAGAAATATCAATGATAAAAACTATGATAGTTTTCAGCGGTCATAGTCTTTCTTATCTATAATTTGAGATGCTTACATTGGATTACTGTGATTTTTGGTATGCACGACATCCATAAGCAAAATATCTATTCCAATGATCAGTTTTTCAAAATATGTATTTTACAATTATTTATTACCTTCATGCTTACATAAGATATATAAACATATGCTGACTAGATCGGGACTCTATCTATATTCATTATAAATTTTCTAAATTTAGGTATGATATATTTTAAGAAAATACTAAATACTTAATTCTTTTTATAATCTCTACTTTTTATTAGTTTACATGATTAACACCACATGTCATAGTTGTTAGTATGTGTTGATCACTTTTTTCGCTTTTAGGAATTCTAATCGAATCGATGAGGTTCGAATCAAATATCAAAATTCAAATCAAGTGATGGGGTTCGAATTGCCTCAATTAAGAGGACTTTTTAGGGAAACATGCCAAGTCAATTAATCCTAACAACTTATGAGCAAACTTCGAGCATAAAAATAAAATAAAATAGAGAATTAGGAGAAGAAGAATGTGGAGATGAAGTGAAAAATAAACGAAATTTATTAATTACTAACCACCACCACAAGAAAACGTTCGTTGATACGACTCGAACTACCCTCGAGCCATTTGAAACAAAACTAATACTTTCCTTCAAGAATAGCTTCGAGCTACCTCTCAAACCACGTACAAGTACTTCGAATCAAGGAACCTTTGATACAGAGTCACATGCGACCAAGCAGCATCAAAGACAAAAGGAATCCCCTATACCCCAAGTTAGGGTAAAAGAGATGGGTGTTCTCTAATTCATTGGTTAAGTTGGTGTGTGTTGAGAGAGCTATCTGTTAGTCTTCAAGCCTTTATTTATAGACTTTTGAGTAGTAGTCTCCTAATTGGCTTCAACTGCTTGTTGGATCATGTTCATCTTCAAGCTGGATCATTTTTAACTACTCAAACTGGATCATCTTCAACTACTATCTATTCTCATCCGGATAAGTTTCATTCTTTAGCTTGATAATCGTCCTCCAAGAGTGAAAAGTTTGGATGGCAACAAACTCCTTAGAACATGCATTCCTAATTGGCTTCGAACTCTTTGAAAACTAATCCAATTCTAGTCAATTTATCATTGGCTAGAATTAAAGAATTTAATTAAAAACAATTTACTGGCCATCTAATGGCCTGGTTTTTTTATGCATAAACAGTATGTGAGCTTAGTATGCTGACATAGTGATATACCACGTTTGATCTTATTCATTTCCATGTTGACATGGAATTATAAAGTTACTACAATATATGTACAATATATGTACCCTGTAGTTTTGAAAATCCTACACTCAATGAGTCAAATAGCAGTGTTGGAGATTATTGTATTGTAATCTTGGTTCCCAAGAAATAACAAAAAAAATAAAAATAAATTAAAGGTTGGGTTTCATGAATTCAAACCAGTTTCCTTTTTCTGTTTGAAATCCAACTCCGTTTCATGGTAAGAGTGAAGGTCAAGGTCTCAAGGAGACGAGAAAATTGATACGAGGGAAAAAGCAATATATAAATGAGTGGAAGCAGCAAAAGGGGCAGTGAAATCAGCAATACTTTGCGGTCTCCTCATATAATAATACCACTTTGTTGGGGTTGAGTTGTAAAATACATATATTGATTATTGCGCGCATCAACTCCATCACCTTTCCTAGTTTCCTTCAAAAACCAACTCGCTTGTGCTCTGTTTTTGAAGCAGTGCTCTCTCTCTCTATCTCATTGTGCTTGTGGCTTGTGAGTGTGTAGAATGGAGAAAGCAATAGGAATAGGAGCAGAAGCAGAGAGGAGGGCGAAGACAAAGATAGTGTGTACGTTGGGGCCAGCGTCGAGGTCGGTGGAGATGATAGAGAAGCTTCTGAGGGCTGGCATGAACGTCGCTCGCTTCAACTTCTCTCATGGCTCTCACTCTTACCACCAAGAAACCCTTGATAATCTAAGGACTGCCATGCTCAACACTCGCATTCTCTGTGCCGTTATGTTGGATACTAAGGTGCTCTATTTCCCCCTCTCTCTCTTTCTCTCTTCTTTTCTTTCGCTTTTTTATCTTCTTCTCTTCAGTCCTATACCTGGGTAATTGGTTATTTCTTTTTCTTTTGGGGTTTACCCTTCTTTCTTGGTTATGGTCTCCATGTACTCTGTTCCTTTACTAGGTATTCCCAATCTCTCTCTCTCTCGCTCTCTCTCTATGTACTTGTGTGCGTGTGATTTTCTTCCTTAAATATATCTCTAAACTTCTTGTAATTTATTCTAGACATTGTAGTAGCTATTGTAGTTAGGTTTTAAGAGTGAGTGAGTTTCCTTAAATACTATATTTTGTGCATAAACATAATTATATTATACTAAACTAATTGGTTGGCTTCTTGTTTTTTTGTTCATTAATCTGTTTCTAAAGCTTCTGTAATTGTTGCTGAGCTCTCTCCTTCACATTCTGTACTTGTTGTTTTCTGGTTCCGTGCATATTACTATAATAGATTAGGTTGGTTTCTGGTTATTGTGTAAGTTGGATTTTCTATCATTGCTACTGCTCTTGTTGTTGAGTTCTCTGTTTCTCATACCATATCTGTCAATCATATCTTTTCTCTGAAATTGATTTTGAATAAATTTGAGCCCTCATATATTCAGTCCTGTTATAAGGTTCACCTTACCCAACTTTGCATTAGGTGACATTTATAGGGCCAAATGCATAATAGATTTTGAAAAATTGACTGGTGGATTAGATGACCTGCTTATGAATTTCATGTTCGCCAAAAATCACACTGATCCAACGGTGAGTTTCTAAGAAAACTAACAGGAAAAAACTGGTGTCATTTAAAAGAATAAAAAGGTCACAATTTTTCACTGTCACAGTTTTTCTGAATGACATTTCCAAGAAACCGACCGATGGATCACTATGATTTTTGGCAAACATGACTTGCATAAGTATAGTATCTAATCCAACAAAAGTTTTTCAAAATATGAAAAAATTTAGTTTTTATTTTTTTGGTAGATTCCAGGAAAATGAATTAGAAAATAGATATGGATCACTTCTGTGCGTGCGTGCCTTTTCTCCACAATTATCTAGGTTCTTCATGCTTACATAAGCTTATATAAGCATATGCTGACTTTATCATTTCTGTATATGCTTACATAAGCTTATACATCTCTTCATGATATCACAATTCTAATTGGCAATATGAACTTATTTTGGACTGATCTTGCAACAGGACAAGGTGATGAACTTCTATCTGTACAAGCCTAAGCCTTGAGGCATTAGTCTTCTTAGGCAACCTCTTCCCTTCTCTGAAAAATAACTAAATAAATAAATTAGCATATATAAGGTTTATATCAAGGAAGATGATGCAAGATTGTATATAGATAAAGATGTGTGAATGGTTGGTTCAACTGTCTAAATCATAATTCTAGCATAGGACCCAAAAAGTGACAATTAAAATAAGCCTTCTTGTTGATATTTAATTTAAGAAAAGAATGATGTTTGATTTTTGACTCAAATTGCAGTTTCAATTGAAACAGACATTCAGAAGGGAGTTATGGAAGAGCGTAGACTGCAGTGGTTTCAAATCCCTTTAAGATCTGCTGAGAAAATTTATAATATGAGATAGAGAGTGGTGAAAATCCTAAATACATTATAAAAAAACAAAAAAATAATTGAAACAAAATAATTGTCAGTAATTGTTGGTGTTTTCTGGTTGACTAATGAAACATGTCAAACATAAGGTGAGGCTCGAGATGCAATACGTAGCCCTTGTATGATCCTCACACTTTGATGCATAAGTCTCAATGAATTTGGATCTCTATTGTTCTGATTTTCTAGAACTTTGCTCTGAGCATGATTTGCAGTGTAAGCCTCATCCGCCGTTTGAAAAAAATCAATGTGTGGAAATAGATAATTTAAAGTGGAATGGGTTCATCAAAAGCTCTTCTGAATTCAATAATTTTCCTGTTTAAGTTTTCGAAAATATGCATTTAATATTTTTAAAATTATGCTGTATGTTATGCAGAAAAAATTCTGGTTATTAATGTTGATTTTTAAAATGTTTTCTATCATCATTTATGTTAGGTAAATTTTTAGTTTTAATCGATATTAGGACAGCCAAGGTTTGATATTGTTGCTTTACTCCTTGTGGGATCGAGTCTGCTAAATTTGTACAGCACTGGACTTAGATTCACAAGTTCAATAACTCATTGATTTTAGCAGCAGTTCACTTAATTTTAATATTTTG
Organism: Hamamelis virginiana; assembly: GCA_017140935.1. Lineage (NCBI taxonomy): Eukaryota > Viridiplantae > Streptophyta > Magnoliopsida > Saxifragales > Hamamelidaceae > Hamamelis > Hamamelis virginiana. The sequence continues at coordinate 253,466 of JAESVK010000172.1, read as the reverse complement.
TTTTTCCAATCAAGTTCTCTAGTTTTTATTATGGTATGTAAGACATTAAGATCAACTCGATCGAGCTTCCTTGGCAAATTTTGTAAATTATATATATACATATTTTCTTCAATCCAAAACAGCAACATTAGGAGGAACTTTTCTGACACTAATTTTTTATATATATATTTGGATATAATTACAGGGTCCAGAGATCCGAACTGGGTTTTTGAAGGATGGGAAGCCCATCCATCTCAAAAAAGGTCAAGAGATCGCCATCTCCACTGACTGTAGCATAAAGGGTGATGAGAATATGATCTGTATGAGCTACAAAAAGATGGCTGAGGATTTGAAGCCACAAAGTGTGATTCTGTGTGCCGATGGCACAATTACACTTACGGTTTTGGCTTGTGACAAGGAATTGGGTTTGGTCCGATGTCGTTGTGAGAACTCTGCAGTTCTGGGTGAGAGGAAGAATGTCAATCTTCCTGGGGTTGTCGTGGACCTGCCCACCTTAACAGAGAAAGACAAAGAGGATATCTTACAGTGGGGGATCCCCAACAACATTGACATGATCGCTCTGTCTTTTGTTCGCAAAGGTTCAGACCTTTTGGAGGTCCGAAAGCTGCTAGGGGAGCATGCAAAAACTATCCTTCTCATGTCAAAGGTTTGTTAATATATCCTACATTTCATTTTTTATAAAACAAAAAGCATTTTGTAGAGTGCAACTGGCAATTTTGCATGTAAAGCAAATAGCACCAACCATTTGATGGGTCTTGTTTCATATTCTGTGTTTGAACTGACAGTTTTTTTTCCCTGCTCTAATGAGATGACATTCTTTCGAACTATAATAAAATACGGCAAGTCAGAATATGTCCATAGATCGTATGGTTAAGATCATACAATCAGGTTAATTATGGACCAATAATTTCAAGGAGGGTGGATCCATCAAGTAGAATGCTGTTGTATACTAAAGCTCTACGTTCTTTAAGCTCTACATTCTTTAAGATCCATCAACCATAGATCGTATGGTTGACTTGATCTGTTGTATACTAAAGCTCTACATTCTTTAAGTGAACTCGGTATCAGAAATGATGATCTTTCTTTTCACTTCTTTGTTGTGATTTGGTAGGTAGAAAATCAAGAAGGGGTTGCTAATTTCGATGAAATTCTTGCAAACTCAGATGCATTCATGGTGGCACGGGGTGACCTGGGAATGGAAATCCCTATTGAAAAGATATTTTTAGCACAGAAGGTGATGATATACAAGTGCAACATCCAAGGAAAACCTGTGGTAACTGCAACTCAGATGTTGGAGTCCATGATCAAATCTCCAAGGCCTACTCGAGCTGAAGCCACAGATGTTGCCAATGCAGTTCTTGACGGAACTGACTGTGTGATGCTTAGTGGGGAAACTGCTGCTGGGGCCTATCCTGAACTTGCTGTTCAAACGATGGCCAAAATTTGCATAGAGGCAGAGGATTCACTTAACTATGGAGATGTTTTTAAAAGAATTATGGAAACTGCACCAGTGCCCATGAGCCCATTGGAGAGTCTGGCTTCTTCTGCAGTGCGGACAGCCAATTGCTCTAAAGCAGCTCTGATTTTGGTCCTAACCAAAGGCGGAACCACTGCAAAGGTAGTGGCTAAGTACCGGCCAAGTATGCCGATATTGTCCGTAGTGGTCCCTGAGATCACAGCAGATTCCTTTGAGTGGTCATGCAGTGATGAAGCTCCAGCAAGGCATAGTCTTATTTTCAGGGGCCTGTTGCCTATTCTGAGCTCAGGGTCTGCAAAAGCTTCTGATGGCGAGTCAACGGAAGAAGCATTAGAGTTTGCACTTCAACATGCAAAGGCAAAGAAACTTTGCAAACCGGGAGACTCAGTTGTGGCATTGCATCGAGATGGAACTGCTTCCATTATCAAGATTTTGACAGTGAAGTGATGATTTTGAGGGTGATACTGATGAAGGATACTCAAGGTCTTGCAACTTCTAATTTTGGTAGCTTTTTTTTAGCCTACTTGAGGCTAGAATGCTGATAAAATGTATCTACTTGAGTTTTGGGGAAAATTTTAGAGATCAAGGCTATGATACTTAAAAAATGCAGCAACTCTGCAATTTTGTCAATTGAACTGTGTTTTTGTTGTCAGTTACGACAGATAATATGAACCTTCTCATCATATTTCGTTTGTATTTTTCCATGTTGACTGATTTTTCTGAGTAGATTCAGTAACAGGGCCATTCAGATAGAAATTCCAGGAGTAAGAATATACCCAATTGCATTTTCTTTTTCACCTCAACTGTCAGGGGTAGAGTATCCTTAACTTATAATAAGAATCTATACATTTCGCTCTGAGGTTTATATCCACTAATAGCATGGTGTTTATTCCTAAGTCAACAAAACTTATAATGTTTTAGCATACAAAAGGCATCGAGGGGGAATTAGAGGATATACAGATGAAATATTAAATGCAGTAAGATTTTAATAGCTCCATTTCATTTTTAATAAGTTCTGGCCCCAGATGTTGAAAAGCAAAGGCCTCAAATCACCCTGATTTCAGAAAAGCAGCAGAGTTGGTAAACCTTTATCTACTCTAGGTTTTTTAATGCATTTTCATTTCACAGTAGCACATAACATAAAAAGAAGTCAGCATGATGATTTAACCCTTACCACAGAAGAAAAAACTAAAACTTAATGAATTTAGCAAATTAAGGGAGAAATTGAAATTGCAGTGATTATTCAAACGAGGCAAAAAGTTGCAGCAAAACGAGGTTCTCCAAACTGGTAAAATACAATATATCTGTACAAAAATGAAAACAGCCTGATAAACAAAGAAGTGGGAAGTATGTTACATATACAGAAGCATTTTCAATTCTCATCTGCATGAGAAACATTTCCAGGTGTGGCTGCTGAAGATGCTGACGAAGAATTCCCACCACTTGGAGATCCTGATGATGAAAACAACCCACTAAATGGCCATGGGACTGGAACCAAATACCCTCTCCCATTTCCATTCCTGCCTTCTCCACCTTCCTCTCTACTACTACTACTACTACTACTACTACGAGCATCGCTACTCCCTGCCCTGTCATTGCTCTCTCTGGACCCATGTGTACCAATCTTGGAATCATCAAAAGGCATTTGAAGCCTGCAAACTGGGCAAGAACTATGAAGCTCCAGCCACGGAATAATACAACCACAATGGAATTTATGCTTACATGGCATCTCCTTTGCTTCATCTCCAATCTCAAAATCCTCCAAACACACTGAACACTGATAATTCTCATCAATAGTCACAGTGGGCATTGCTTCAACTGCTTCTTTCTGTGCTGGTGGAGTACCATATCTGTTGGGATCATTCTCTGCCAAATGCTCCAGTAACAAATCCAAACCCGGTCCGGTGAGGTAATCACCCAAAGAGGCATTTTGGGTCTGGTTCAAGTCAAAAGAACCTTGAAGAATTACTGCTTCTTCACTGAAAGGATTGACTAGAATCACACTACTACTTCTCTCCCTATCACTTTCAGAATTCTCTGATTCCAAAGCCATTCCCGATCGAAGATCTTGAAGCATACGAAGGACAGAAGCTGAGCTGCTTCTCCTCCTCCTCCTCCTCCACCGGATTAAGGATTCGAGTTCCCTCTCGAGTTCAGCCTCTTCCTCTTCTGAATTGCTGCTGCTGTGTTCTTGAGTTGTGAAATGTGGGCGAGGAGGGCTGCGGCCACCTATCAACCCAAGTAACATTGGAGCCAACAGAGAGAGTGACCGGTCGGATCCTAAATCAGTATCAGTGTCAGTGTCTCTAGTGCTGCCCATTTCTTCCACAAACCCGTTCTCGCAGAATGGGCATGTTATCTCAGCTTCCATTATTGGGTTCACCATCCGTGTGCACAAGTGACACCAGTACCTATCCACCATAGCATCCCCCATCTTTCTCTCTGTAACAACCTAATTTTTTTTGAATATTTTAAATAAAGGAACTAAAATTTAAAGACCAATTTTGAGAAGGAAATCAACTCAAAATAAATTCTTTGGAAATTCCTAAGAGGGAAGAATAACTTTTCATGAAAGTATGAACAAGTTCAGACATGGATCCACTGGACCTTAACAGTAAAAAACCCAAACAACAAGGAAATTCAAACATCCCTCCATGTGTATTAATTTTATATATCCAGAAATCAAAGCCCAAAAAATAAAGACAAGGGTATTTCTTTTTCTCTCAAATGATCAGCAATCCAATACCAAATCAAATCACCCCAACTATCATAAATCATGCTAAAACATATTGACAGAGATTGCAAACGAAAGGACAGAGAACAACATGAAGGAAGCTAGAAAAAGATTACACATAATTTAACAGGTAATTACAGAACCGAAGAATCTTTGAATTAGATCAAACTTGAAACTTTCAAAGTCCAATACAATATTGACCAGCAAGATTAAAGAACAACAGCAAGAATCTGAGATGGGTACTCTTGAATTGTAAAGATAAGAGTAGGAAGGAATATTTGTTACCTTTTGGATGGTTGGAGGGGACGCGGGTGTTGATATTATCTGGGGGTGTTGATATTATCTGTTAATTTGGTGGAAGGAAATGTAGTGGGCGCAGAATGAACAAAACCAATGGCTCTCTCCCTTCTCTCTCTCTCTGTCTCTCTATTTTTTTTTTTATTTTTTTATTATTATTATTTCAATTGTTTTATACCAAACATTTCACATTTGGACAAAAAATATTGTCAACTTGTTGATTTTTTAAATATAGATATAGAAGAATTGGCTTGCTTTTCTTATACGGCTGTGGTAATTGTCAGGTAGTATTTCTTTGTCTCGTAAAGAACGGGAAAAGAGGCCTCCCCCCACCTCAGCACCGTCTTCAAATTACATACACGTTAAAGGGTCGATGGGGTAAATTTTCATTTTATTATGCCCGGGCCTTGGAAAGAAAATTGATTATAAATGAATTCTATTTTTAAAAGCATTTTTTTTTTAATTTTTAATTTTTCCTTTCATTTTCTTTAATTTATTTTCAAAAAATTAATAAAAGAGGAATTTTTAAAATGTCGAACACTTACAAAGTAACAAATGTAGAATTTACAAGTCAAGATTTTGAAGTAACAATTAAAACATTTTATCACTTTTTACATTTGGGGCTATGCAACTTCTTCCCTTTTTGATCGTGCATATGCAAATATTGAGCTTGAATTGAGCTCAAATAAGCCCAACTTCACTATGGCAATGTTATAATTTTGCTTGAATTTGGCTATTTTAATTGCTAAATGTTATGTGAGGATAGAGCTTACTAGTCAGGAATAATATTTGCTTTAAATGCTTTCAATTAGAAATTGGTGAATTCCAATATATATTTCATCATATATGACATATTGAGGTGGAAGTTCACTAATGAAAGACTTAAAAATAAGGGAAAATTATCGTGGATTATTTTATAATAATTGATTTGATAATAATGAATAGGAGTATAGACATATGAATTAAAATATAATCGGAAAGAGTTTCAATTTTTATTTCAAACGGATGTGAGAGTGAATTTACACGTCACATAAATTGAGACATAGGTTTTAGTGGATGTGGAGTATAAAAGGGAAAGGAAACCCTAGGAGAGGGTCACACAACTTGATCTTATCGGAGCGGAGGGAGTGAGGCCATTTCTCTCTCAAAAAAAGGAGCGGCAGAAGCCACCCTCTCTCTGAAAGGGGCTGCCGGCGGCTCTGCTCCTAGAGAGATGTTTTTTGACCCTCTTCCCCTGCGATGATGACTGCCTGCGGTCAGAGCCCCCTTTGATTGATTCATTGGGCGATGATGGCTTCGCGGGCTTTCCAAATCACTCTCATTATTCTTCTGTTTACTGTTTGTTCTACTCCTATTACTCTCTACTACATGTCTATTTTATCATCATTTTTTTCCCCTCTCAATATTTTCCAATTTATGGATTATTGATGTTGTGGTTTTGATTTGCGAAGATTTGCGAAGCCAATTCTAGATTGGGTTGCTTTGTGAAATCATACAGAGTCAGTTGGTCTACTTCTTCTCCTTCATAAAAATGCATTACCCAATTTCTGAAAGTTTATTGATCAGCTGTTTCCCATTACCCAATATTTCTTTATGTATACATATATTGCTTGTTGTTTTAAGAATAGATGAATAATATCTTCCTGCACGTAATGCTTGCAAGCGGTCCACTGATGTTTCAACAAATGTACCTTTTTGTGCTTGTTATAGTTTCAATCCTTCCTATAGTTTCTGTTTAGAGTTGCGACTCATAAACAGCTTATGGTTTTTTTTTTTTTTTGGTGAAAGTTAGCTGCTTCCGAGTGCACTTTTACTTTTGGGTAACACACAATTATTGGTACGCACATATATTGCCTTCGGATGTTAGCTCTGTTTCTTATTATACCATGGCTTACATAGAAGTATAAAATTTTCTTCAATATATAAAACTTAACTCATCTAAGATAATGCTATTGTTTCATGCGGTTTGTTGCCAGGTTTTGATTCTTGTTTACTCCCATCTTGTGGGCTAAAATTTTAGGTTAATCAGTGATATTGTTTACTATGACAGAAGTTGCTACAGGTTCCATTCACTTCAATCGGTCAGCTTAGACTGGATCCAGTTTCATACTTTGATTTGGGGAAATTGTTGGTGATGAGTTTCAGTGATAGATGTGGATGTGGACTCACAAACAGCTGTAGCACAGACTTGGTTACTGCTTTCCCATTTAAAATGGTAGATTTAATGATAACTTGCAGCTTGAAGCTGAACTCTTTGGGCATGCGGATGGATATTTATGAATTAATGTGTAATTGGTATGTTTTGTATTTATCATACTGATGAAGAATAGAGAAAAGGAAAAAGCTTGGGGCATTATATTCCCTTTTATATTGTATGTTATTATAACCTTTTGTACTGTAAATCCAGTGCTTAATGTTTAGCATATCATTAAATGAAATTATTGCTTTGTACTCAAATAGACAAATAGTGCTGTTTCAATGGGGAATGAGGAATGTGATTTCTCTTGAAGAAGGTTGGAAACACAAGCAGTTGAGCTGAGCAATTGTCAAACAAGCAATGTTTTTGTGATTTATTGGCTATAGCTCCTTTACTTTTAGCTTATTCAAAGCTTGTTCCTAAAAATTAAAGTTTCACACTTCGAAAACTATTGCTTTAAATTTGTTTCAAGCGACTTTGGTTTTATGACAAGAGTGAACCCAAGACTGAAGATTGAGCTTTTGTTGAATCACCAACCCCCATAATAAATCCATTGAGTAACCTGATATATTTCCAAAGGGGGTTCTGTCGAGTACTGGATCATTGTAGCTTGGTTAAGCAAGCTAGGTCATTTTGGCCTGTTCCAACTTGTACCCAAGCAATATATGGTGCACACCTGAATTTTACGACTTGTGATAAGAGTACAATTAATATTTGGTTAAAAAAAAAAAACTAATGTAAGGATATGCATCATTCCACTTAATTTACTTCAAACTTTCCATCATTTATTTGTTGGCATTTGGCTTCTGAATGATTCTACTGCATATTTAGAATTATATAACTTGTATCTGAAAACACAAGCTGGTATTCTAATATTGAAATACACACTCCATAATCATCATAAGATAATCAAATAAAATAATTTCTAATGAGACTCCCAAACATATATGGCCAAAATTTAAAGGACAAATCAGTCAAAAGCTTATTACACTCGAAACAGATTTCACTCCTTGCTTGAAAAATCAGAAACACGCTAAACAAACCATCTACTTCTTCCTTCTTAGTATCATACCTCCAGCAATAATATGAGGTTTCCACTATATATATATATATATATATATATATATATATATATATATATATAT
>JAESVK010000172.1:220742-245606 GCA_017140935.1 Hamamelis virginiana | reverse complement strand
TATATATATATATATATATATATATATATATATATATATATATATATTCAAGCATAAAAGGGGCCATCTCTACAATCTAGGTACTGTTGTGACACAATCGTCATTCAATTAGAACGATCATACAATACAAATAATTATATATACGTTTAGGCACTTAATCAGAAGACTAGGGAGTGCTAATAATTTCACTTTTTGGGATGGAAGGGGGGGCTAGTGTGGGTTAGTTTCGAGGTTAGTGGGTTGAAAAACTAGCACTGTCCTCCAGTGAAGGTTTGGCCAAAAGCCCAATTGGGAGGAGCCACATTGTTGGAGAGAACAGAGCGTCCATCACTTGTCGTGACTTTGAAAGAGATGGCTTGACCGTCGAGGTTGGAGTTGCTCTGCCAATTTTGGCCCCAATTGCGAGACATTGTTTGCCATCCACTTCTAGAGCCTTTGATGGAGACAGACACAACATCACCAGCTCCACCAACATTGGTTATAAGGACTAGGTTGAAGTATGAGTGACCATTAATGGTGAATCTGATTCCCCCACTCTTCCTGCAAGCTACCCTGTAAATACAAGGATTGTTCAATTTAGAGAGAGAGAGAGAGAGAGAGAGAGAGAGAGAGAGAGCTAAATTAGTTGCATGCATATGTTGAGTGGTATATATGTGTTCTTTCTTACCTTCTGTACTGAACAGGGACTATTCCTGCTTTGGACTGAGCTATGTGTTGGAAAATAGGCTGAGAAAGATCGAAATGGCGTAAAGGCGGGTTACACCACCCTCCTGCATTGTTTGGGAGAGCATTGTTTGGAGGGCAGAAGTTTGTTGCTGTAACTATGATGGAGCCAGGGAGACACCACTTGCCATCATTTATACATTTGATCTCAAAACATGCTCCACAAGTGAGTCCATTGTTAAATAGAGCTGTGCTCAATGCAGCTGTGTTTGTCCCATAACCTTGACTGTAAAGATTTCCATACCCACAGGCTCCTCCTGCACCATATAAAAAGATGTCACATAATAATTAAGAAGGATGATGAAGTATGAGATGTTGATGAACATTTTTTTTCTTCTCCTCCTCTTTTGGTGGTTTTGGTTCTTACCCATTGTTCCTGAAGCATCACCACCTCCATAGAAGGTAGCGTGGGCATCAGACCATCCACCATCATAACCATGACTAATTTTCACTATGGATAGAAAAACAACCAGAGAAAATCCTAGAAAATCCATTTCCTGCAAAAACCAACCAAATTAAGGAAACCCATTTGACAATTCAGTGTAATGATTAAGAATGTCTAAGAAAATTTTGAACAGTGGAGCATAGAAGTGAAATGGTAGGTTTGTGCTTACAGAATAATTAAGCGTAATAATTCTAGCTCTGAGGTCCCAACTTAGACAAGAGGATAAGTGGGAAACAGAAGGTAAGGAAGATGTTGGGGAATCAAGTCGTATTTATAGATGTGTATGAGGTGGACTGGTGGATGAAATATATATATATATATATATAATTGAAGTGCTGATGTTGCCAAGGGCCAAGGCAAAGTGGGGGCAAAAAGTGAAAGCTAAGGGCCAAGAAATTTAAGATTGGATTACTTTGCCTTTAATTTTTTATTTTTTTTGGCCATTCTTATAGATTCGAAGTCAATGAATATGTTCAGTTAGCTATACACATCATCACGCGTTTTTGTTTAGTGAGTGCCATCTCGACCCATGTTCTTGTTGCCTTTCCTAGTGAACCATAGCATTCTTAACACCTAACTCAAGTACATATAACTGCTTTTACCGCCAAAAGAAAGAAAGAAAACATATAACAAAGTTACAGAACTGTCAAAAGGAACCGACCATTAAAAAAAACATAAAAAGGTTGAGAGAGAAGAAAAGGCCTGGCGATAACCCAAAACCAAAATTCCTCCAGAATCCCCACAGGGTGTGAGTGCTGGAAGAAAGTAATAGGTAATTTGGCAGTGTTTTTGCAAATAAAATTTTCCTATTATAACAATAATTGGGCAAAGTTAAAGAACTATGTTAGAAAGCAAACTTTCTCATGTAAAATTAATTAATTAATTATGGAAAAGTTATCTAAAAGGTTGGATCAATGTGTCATGCATGTGCCAAACTATCCATCTTAGAAAAGATGAATTACAATGTACTTCCATCCTTCCCTTCTCTCTCTCTCTCTCTCTCATGTTTTCGCCTCGTAGTCCACTGTTTTACGCCGCCCCCAGAAAGAACGTAGGACTATTAATCTTTACAGCCTAGCAAATCTAAAAATATAATAGAAAGTGTAATGTTTAAGTTGCACTGATCATTCCAAAAAGTTGAAAAACAAGAGGTATGTGAATTTTTCAGATGATAACAATAGGTTAGTCTGCAGATGTCTATACACTTTTGTTCTTGAAGTGATGCATATTCTAATTCACCAACATTAGCTGTACCTTGCTCCACTCATGTTCATTATTTGATGTGCGCATGAAAATTAACCGTGATGGATGATATTATATATAATAAGTGATTTAACTTTTACATTAGAATATATATGGAATGTATATATATATGTTACCTAGTACTATACCCTACTCCTTAATTTGGTACCTGGCTTTTCGTACAGACTATAATCCATGAAACTGATCACTGATGGATGGATCCTTTTTTCAGGGAGACCCAATTAAATTTCATATGGAAGGGAATATTGAAGAAAATTAATGTTAAATAGGATGATTAAGCAGCAGAAAAAACCAAACAAACCAGCCCATGAACAAACATCCATTGAGTAGAATCTTGACAGGTCATTGATAATGATTAAGATGGATTGATGTTTAATAACTTTAACCCGTTTCGCATATCGACCAAAATACTGGGCCGGCGGCTTTACGTCCAAAAAACATGGAATTAATAATGCAGATTCTAGGTGGATAAGTTTCTGTACCTAATCAACAAGGGTCATTTTAATTTCCTTTTAGGAACAAGTTAAAAAATTTTCATGCAAGGGATTTAGGTGTTAGGTAATGATAAACTAATTTTGCAGGTATCTTTCTTTATATATATATATATATATATATATATATATATGTACACACATTTTTTATGGTGAAAAATTAAAATCCAACAACCAGATCAATTGGTCACAAAGGAAAAAAAAAAAAAGCCAACCTCACAAAAGATACCTCATACGTGGTCTTAAAAGCTGTATTAGCCAGGGAGGGAAAAAAAACAAAAAAAGCAATTGCACATGGGATCACATGGTCACTTGTTAGCTCTTAGAATGGAATGAAAAGGAAAGGCTATGGGCGGGAGAGCTAAGTGAATCCAGAGGTGGATTCACAATATAATACATAGTTTGGCTAGCCCCACATTTTTATCCAAAAACCGGAAAGGCTTCCCATGATTTTTATGTACAGGAACACACTCCCCAACTTCATCTCTACGCCACATGAAGCTGAACTCTACAAACCACATGCAGAGAGTTGCAGAAACCACTACCCCAAATAATGGAGGACACACTGTGTGAGCTCCAATTCTTTATTTGAAACTTTCGCAATAGGGGCATCCATTGAAACGGAAGTGCACTATTTGTTTAGCTTAGAATCTAGGCTAACAGCAGCTCTAGGATCTAGTTGCTGGCATGTGCTCGTCATCAAGCAATGCCCAAATTTCTCACCTGCAATGCACCCTTTGGTTTCAACTCTTTTCGATCAATAGCCCCAAGTCAAGATAATAGGATTTGTAATTGGGAACGTTCAATTTATTAGGGACAACCAAATTCCTAGCTTCTTCCATTTCTCAAATTTAGGGCAGATGCAGCATAACCGATCCATGAAAGGTCGGTCCAACTAGGGTCAAGAACTACAATACCCTAGTGGAGGAAATCCCAGTCCATGATTAAAGCAATGCGTTCTTTCTCCCATAATATAAGATTTCATTTTGCTAGTCTTGCAATGATTTCCCAATTTAGAAGACGAGACAGGTTGAGTCCTATGCATTCACTGAAATCTTCAACATGCATAAAACATGACTGCTTGCAATGACACTTAAAAGCCATAAAAGCAATGAGAAATCTATCAATGGCTGATTTCATGAACCAGCATAAATGACCTCGAATGAGCAAAACTCGTATTTTGAGAAAGTAGTGTACTAGGGTTCTTACCGCTTACTATCATAAGAAAGAAAACCTGGGTAAAGAGAGTAGAAAATATCTTGGAAGGAAGAAAATTCATGACAACTAATCCTACAAAAGACTAACATCTAACTATAGAAAGTAGAAACAATTATCAAGTAAATAAGGTCTATGAATCTATCGAATGGATATTTGGTGTTGAACTGGTTCCCTGTTAGAAGATGATGACCTGGTCCTGCGGAACACCTTTGTACTGAATATATCTTTACTAATCTTCCCCTTGAATGTGAAATGCTTTTTAAGATGATTCTTTATTGAAGAGCCGCTTGTACTGTTCCATTGTGGGGCTGCCCGAGGCCAGTTTCTCCTCCAACTGTCCTTGATACAATTTGAGACTTCATTACTTTGATCACCCGGGACATCAGTTATCACAACCCCCCTGCCCACAGATCTCAAGGCCACCTGCAACGGTTCTGAAACTGTTGGGGATTCTTCTGCTGCTCCCATGGTTTTCAGGCACAAGGGGCAAGGAGGGTCATGAATCTGGGTCTTTGGAGTCATTTGTTCTAAGCATTCTGCATGGAAGACATGGCTGCAGGGTAGTACTCCAGCAGTTGGCATGTCGCCACCTCTCATGATTCGATAAGAACTCCAAGGGGACTTCTGCCACAAAAGCTTTTCACAAACTCCACATTTCTGATCTCCCACGGGAATGTTCAGTGATCTCAGGTTCTCCATATCTATGTCAAAGCTTTCTCCATCAAAACCCATATCATAACTGCTGGCACTGCTCCACGTAAAACCATCTCTTCTAGAGCTTGCACTAGGGTCAGGGGACGTCCCGAACTTCTGGAGTTCGGTTAGGGTTTTATGGAACTTGTGCTCAACAACCAAACTGTTATCAGGCCAGTGGGATGGTAAGATCCGATCCTCGCCAGCTGTCAACCTGCCAATGCTGCTTGTATCAGCATTGCCAAAGGTTTCACAATCTGACACAGGATTGTGAAAAACTAGCGGGTAAACAGGTTTTGATATGAAAGAGCGTCGGTTTGAGAAGGTACAATTGGGGAAAGAGAGTTTGCTCGTTGGTTCCCATTGGCCTGATTCAGAAAGAGAGGATGGGGACCCAAAACTGTGGGATGCAGCAGATGCTCCAGCGGTATATTGCCTCTGCAACAATACCAAAAAAGGGGAAGGATGTTTATTTACAAAAAATACCTTTTGGCTACAGTAATCTCACTCCTAAAGTAGAATCAAATAATCACCTTGGTAGAGCGAGGAAACCATGGTGTCTCAGACCTTGATCCTGATCATTAAAACTAGGTTAATGGAGCAAACAGATAATGAAGTAGACAAATACATATCCACATATAGGAACATCATGAAAGAGGTTGATCTGAAAAAGCAAAGAGAAAATTTGAAATCCTTATCAGGACACTTTTATTTTTCTTAATAAGTAACAAAATTTTATTAGAAAAAAGAGGAAAAGATGTCCATCATTACAAAGAAGAAAACAAAAGAAGAACTAAAACAAAAAACAAAACTACATCGAAGGCCAAACTGATTCACTATACACATAGAAGCCCAGTTTCCCAGAATATGAAACAAAGGGATACCCCTAAACTCTTTAGACACTGATGACCAAAAAGAGCTCAAATAACACTCTATCCCATAAATCCTCAATCCTATAACATCTATCATAAAAAATTTGACCATTCCTCTCTAGCCAAATGACCCAAAAAATGGCTAACATTATACATCTCCATGAAACAACAGCTTTTTTGGCTCTCAAACACCCTGAACTCAATTTCCAACATCGCAACCAAGGAATGTGGAGGCACCCAAAACACATCCATAAGCTAAAATAGTTTCTACCATAACATCATAGCTAAAGGGCAATGCGGAAACAAATGATTTAAACTCTCGCCATCTCCTTTACACATCACACACCATTGTGGAGAAAGATAGAAGCCAAGATTCCTTCTTTGTAGCAAGTCATTGGTAGTAAATTTCTATCTTCTGATGAGCCACTTACCGTAAAATCAAGAATAGTTCAAACAAAGGGAAGCACACTCCGTTTGGTTCATTGGAATGGAATATCATTCCTGGGAAACCACATTCCGTGGGAATGGGAATATAGCAAATTTGCTGATGTTTGGTTAGTTTAGGAATGTGTAATGGGATTAATATGTCAAATGGTTTAATTCCAATTATAACCTTTCCCATATCATTTTCTCACCCATTTTCTCAGCACCCAAACTGAAAACCACAATATTGCAAAAAAAAAATAAAAATAAAAAAACCAAATATATATATATATATATATATAAACAGAACAAAACAGGGATCAAACCTCTGCGAACGGCACCGCTGCGTGCTGAACGGCCACGAACGGCGAACGGCAGGTTCTTCTTCTTCTTATGTGGCAGCCTCACAAGTCTTCTGATGAAGACTTCACAGCCCCACAAACAGAGATTGAGAACGGCGAACGGCGAATGGTGAGAGGCGAGTGGCGAACGGCGGATTTGCTGCTACTATTGCTGCAATGGGTTTGGGGTTTGGAGAGAAGATGAGTTTGAAGAGATGAGGGACTTAGGTGGAAAATTTTTTTTCCAAGAGAAAATGAGGGGCACGCTAGTCATTTTATTTTTCATTAATGAGATTCCCATGCATCTGTTTGCAAATCTACGTCTGAGAAGGGAATGAGATGCCAGCTGTTGGTGGGAATCCATCTCCCATGGGAATGCAACATTCCTGGGAATGCAACATTCCTGGGAATGTGGCCATCCAAACAAGGTAATCTTCCAAACATTCCTGATTCCCGGGAATGATTCCGGGGAACCAAACGGAGCCTCAAGAGTACAACTGTACACCCTACAATCTAATACAACATAACACTAGGTTCTTCCTCCAAAACCCATTTTCCTTATTTCATCATTTTTAATGATAGAAAGCATTAGTTTTTTCCCTTTCATATCCTCATCCAGTGTGGTGCTAAAGTTTGGTCGTGGTGATACCCCATACTGAGGTTCAAGGCTTCTCCAGAGCTTGAATGCTATCGTCATTTCTATATATATATATATATATATATATATATATATATATATATATATATTGTGGGGAGGAGGGGATGTTTAGGTCTTGAGTTGTCCCTTTGGGGTTACACAACGAGCAAAAAGGAAAAATAAAAGAATGCCTATTTCCCCTACTCCCTCTCATCCATTTCCTATTATACAAATCTGTTACCACAAAATTTGAGTGATCAGGCTCTCTCCAAATTTAACTTTATAATAATCTACCTTCCAAGAAAGAGAAAAGAGTCTATTTGACTATTATTTAATCCACTTCTCAAATTTATTATCAAATCCATTTTTAAAAGTTATTCAGTGTCCTAAAGATTGTGTTTACTTGCAAGATCTTTTGCCATTGCAAATTCTAAGATATCATTTCCTGCCTCATCCCTTTAACCCTATAATCATACCTTCCCACGTACCCTCTCAAATCCTCCATTTTCTTTTCCTACACAGCCATTCAAGTTACCAATAAAACCTCTCTTTCATTCCTTTAATTATTCTATCCATACTTTCTCAAGTTTGTCATTTAAAGATTTCATCTAATTCTACTTGCGGTGCATATGCCCTAATTCTACTGATAGTATTTTCTCACACAAGTTATTGTTTAAACTCCTATTCTCTTAACTCTACAACTTCCTCCTTTAAATTTTTACCTACAATTATCTCTACCTTATTCTAATGCCCATATTTCAATTGCCTCAGATTTTTTTCATATTCACTCAATTTCTTGTAAACATGTTATATTAATTCTCCTTCAAGTAATCATATTTATCAATTCTATCATTTCACTTGTCATTCTACATTCAAGTTGCTACTTTCTTAAACTAAATATTTTACCTTACTAGACCATAGTTTGGGAACCCTTCCTTTCGTTTCCTTGCATCTGGATGCCAACAAGACGTATTGCTTGACTCACTTCTACATAGTGCAATCTAATACTTTCTCATTCCTCATTTCCACAAGGGATCAATACAGTCCATTGCATCTAGGGAATGCCCTAACATGAAATAACAAATTGTCAAAATTCATGTTCATGCAATGAGATTTATATGTTTTATGTTGGCTGTCTACCCACCTCCCCTTTCCAAGTTCACACTATAAATGGAAATAGTTGCTAGATTGAGAGATATAGGCTACACTTTCAGGCAAGTAAGCAAGTTCCAAGGCCAATGAATTCTAAAGCAGGTTTCATTGGAGGGAAAAATTTACGGGAGGGGGGGACTTCCCAATAATTTGTTAGTGGAACACACATTCCCATTAATCTTTGGCATCACTAGTGTTTGTTGCATCCATGCATTTCCCCTTTTTTGCACTTTTTTATTTTTGTTGGAGGTCATTTAATTTACATTTAAAGAGATCCCCCTACCCTACTTTTGTTTCTTTTTTATCAATAATTCTTAGTATGCTATCAAATATATATACAAAAAGAATATACATACATATATACACACTAATTTATAAACAAATATGTACATATGTATTATGAAAGTGTAATATTATTATAATTTTGTGCAAGTTATTTAACATAGCCCAACAAGAGAAGAAATGCACACTTGTGTTGAAGAAGTTCATTTCTCGAGACCAACGAGCTATAGCTTAGCTTAGTTGCCATACAGAGGTCATCATAAGAGAGGTCGGATGTTACGAGCTAGCCAAGGTAGATTAAAGTTTATGCAAATCTCAAAAGTTGTAATGTTCTGGCACTCTTTTAAGTATGGAAAAAAGGCCTGGTCAAGGGTTACAGTCTCACTTCAAATTACTGCGTGAATCACATGCAATTCAATCAACTTAATAAAACTTTTCTCAACTACCTAGGGTAGGCTACAAGGATTGTTTAACTCACCGTGCTCATCAAGGGCCTTCTTAAACCAATTGAATTTTAACAAATTCATTCATAAGCCTCATGTTCAATAATTCATTGATTCATAATGAGTTTAGGTCACCAAAATTTTAACCCTCCACTCTTGCCCTTCAAGAAAAACACACAATATGGAACAACTGGCGAAAAAGAAAAGGAAAAAAAATAATGATAAATAAAAGAACACCCTGCATGCAACCTCTGTAGAACATATTAGTACAAATTTTTGGGTAAGGCTAAGCTAGTTAAACAAGAAGGATACAAATCAATATTTTGAATAATAAGATTAAGTAGACTAGAAATAGCACGCAAGAATAATTTTTTTTTTCAGACAATCAACAATGAATGAAAATTTAGCTGAAGCCCAAAAAACAAAAACAAAGGAGAGCCTAAATGAAGAAGATCACAACATGTTTTTTATTACATATAATTGATTATCCTAAAATAGTTAATTAATCATCTATTCCTATAATGATCTTCCATAATCTAATGATTTCAGTACATTATTGATTCCATCGACAAAACAATGATAATTATGATTATTTTTATTTCTGGCAACTTAGTCTTTGTCAAAAAGACCTCTGATGTCTAAGGTGAATTAACTTGACTTCAGAAACATGTAGCACCCAAATGACTTTGAAAATTCATCAGACCTGAAAAAAGGTCACAAAACCATAAATATCTGTAATTTCTTGCCCACGAGAAACATTAGGAAAGATATTGATAATCCTAGAATAGTTAATTAATCATCTATTCCTATAATGATCTTCCATAATCTAATGATTTCAGTACATTATTGATTCCATCGACAAAACAATGATAATTGTGATTATTTTTATTTCTGGTAACTTAGTCTTTGTCAAAAAGACCTCTGATGTCTAAGGTGAATTAACTTGAATTCAGAAACATTTAGCACCCAAATCACTTTGAAAATTCATCAGGCCTGAAAAAAAAGGTCACAAAACCATAAATATCTGTAATTTCTTGCCCACGAGAAACATTAGGACAGATATAAGATATAAGTTCAATACTCCATCTGCAAGAGAAAACCTCCAAACAGAAACAGTCACAATGAAGACTTTAGAATTATGTCACATCAATTACAAGGAGAAGAATCAAGCTAATGTTACCTCCCTCAGACTCGCCAAAATTGAATTTTTTCACAGGTGATGTCCACCGGGATGCTTGGAAATTATCTGGTGGGCTACCAGAATAAGAAAGCACACCGTCAGACACAGAATGGTGATGGTTGGAGGATCGGTCACTGCCCACCCTGCTTCTGCTTGGTTTACTGTTTGAGGATAATGATGATCTGTGTGGTGGAGCTCCATGGGACCCACGAGGCAAACCATCATATCGTAACCTACAATCCCATATACTCAATGGAGGAGGAGAAAAACTAGAGTTTGTCCGCCAATGTGGTTCTCCACGATCCATTGAACGGTCTCTACCTCCTGTAGTTGATTTTGCTCCATGTGGCCCAGAGGCCACACAACAAAGCGCACCCGTGTTAGCTATTTTCTTTTAGCAACAGTAAAGATGTCTCTTAATCTAGTGAAAGGCTTTCATGAAGTTATACATGCTAAAAGTCAGGCACTAATTGGGATGGAACGACACCATTAATTTTGAATTCTCCAGCCAATGCAAGTATGACAGTTTCAATCATCCAGAACAAATGCATGAAATGTAGACATATCAAACCCCCATCTTCCATGAAGACCTAACAAGAGTGCTTCATCAATATATCTACGAGACTACATAACTTGCTTGTTAAATTTGGTGCTTTCTAAACACAATTATCAGCTTGTATCCACCTGGAAATCTGCACTGCATTCAGGCTACCATTCTGCAGAAGTGTGTCACCCGAGGTTGGGGAATGTCGATCAGAATAGTTGTCTCATAAATTTCAATAAAAACATATAGTAAGCTTGTAAAAAAATGAACAGATATTAACACGGGAAGGCAGTTAAATAATATATTCAATTGCAAGCGTAAATAATATTACTTCTTAAATAAAAGGTACATCCGATGATGGACTTCGTATTACTAAGATGGAGTGCAAAGCAATTTATATTAAAAGGGAGGAGTGGGACAAAGAAGAAAGAAAAAAAAAAGTAGTTCTATATTTATACTTAATTTTTGGGTTTTATTCAACTTTGTCCTCTGCCTGCAAACTTTTTGTAGATTTTGAATTTTCATAGTACCCTTTCTTTCATTTGGACCTCGTACTAGTTTGGCATATTTCTTTATCAATTTTTTCCCAAAGGACTATCCTACTCTCTCCTTTGATCTTGAAGGGTAAACATCATATAATCCCTTGTGGGTAAAGAGATAAAAGCTAACAATTCTTATAGGATGAATCTATGCAATACATCTAATTCCAAACACTACTCCAACACAATGTCTTCGCAATAATCTTATTATTAATATATATATAACATTAATTATAGAATAAACATACTCTTTAGTCAATTAGAATGACAACACTAGCAAACAGCATACTCCATGAGACCTTTCATAATTATGCCCAATTAGTTCATTCAGCCAATACAAAAGGATAAGAGCTTAATGCCAACCCTTATGCCTATTGTGACTAAAAATTCACTTGGTGTAAGACTACTATTAAAACTGCATTCAGCAATAAATATATTCATTGCTGTCAAGGCCAACATAAGAACAAAAGGTAACAAGATTAATATATGTTCCTCTTAAAGTTAATGAATTCTATAGTGCTTAAAAGTGTTGATGGGTTGAGTTAATTGCAAGTTCTACAAGACAAAACAACCTATCGTTGCTCGTAAAGTGTAAAAGGAGAGATGAGCTAAAGTGAATACCAAATGTTTAAAACCTTCCACTGCTTGTAAGAGTGTAAAGAGGCCCAAATATATTACCAATAGTTTGCGACATAGCTTCTATAGTTGATCTCCTAGAATGAAGCCAAATTGATCTCTAATACTCTAGTTTCATCTCTTATTAGTGTTTGATCAGCTATGATCTCCTATAGTTTCATGTTATGACTCATAAGTTAGATACCACAGCAGTTGGTGCAACTTTGAATATCAGCTTTATTCTTATATATCACTACTTTGTTTCTCCCATTTATCAAACACTTCAGTAGTTGACAGTCTTAGCATTGAGTCAATGCCACGACTATTTACCTATTCTCTGGTCATGTTAATACAAGTCAACAAATAAGGTACAAAGTCCATAGTGTCCTCATTGCTCTAAATATCAGGGTCTTACACCGGACAAGCTTATGCAATCCATGTTGAAAACGGTTGTTTAGAGGCACAGAAGGAAAAACCAGTAGAGAATTATCATAGAGCTAGTATCAACTCTCAGGATGATGCATGACCTATCAGCATCATACTGCTGAAAACTGTAAATAAATTAACAAGAGAACTTGTTTATAACTAGTTAATGCATGGTCGTCAAATGGATGAATGATGGGAATTCACATTGTAGCAGAATTTCATAACGATCAAATGCTACAAGAGTGTCAAACTGCCACTGTGCCATATAGATAGAGAAGGAATGATTTGACAACAGGACATCATAGCCATAGGAATTGACAAAAGCAAAAAAGGAAGCCATAGTTGATAGACTATGTTACACGAACCCTTTGCCTCAACCTGAAGTACCCGTGTCGACACAACATGACATGGGTGTGGGTACTCCAGTCGGATTCTTCAAAATATTGGAAAATAATTGGAAAGTAGACAAATCCGACACTTGGACACATACTTGCACTTAACACCCACACCTGAATCCATGTAATATAGTGGATAGTCAAGTCTTTCTAAAATTTGAAAGGGTTCTGAACAATCATGGAAACTTGCAAACAGGATGTTAAAATATAGTGAGACCCTTTAAAATGAAGGACTACGTTCATAATTCTGAGTCATAGAAAAGTATGGGAATCCAAAACACATTCATATTCTGTTACCAACACCTTAATAAGCAGTACAAAAACAAATATTACCAAAACAAGAGTCCCATTGAAAAAGCAACAGAGCATTCCACATTTCTACCGGGGGTGTGTAAACAAAAGCACACAAAATCAAGGGGGGAAAAAAAAAGGTATACTTTTTCACTAGTGTAAGCATGTAAACGCATAGTAAAAGAGGTGAGCAGGAAGAAACAAGCAGTACGTCCCATAACCTAAAATTTGCAGAGCTGAAATACCAAGTGAATGAACCCACAACGAATTGGAAATGGAAAAAACGAACATGGCTATTGAATATTTGTATTAAAAATGAGATAATTGCATTTATAATTCTAGAGAGAGAGAGAGAGAGAGATGGAGATCCTACCTTGAATTCAGAAAAAAAGGAAAAGGAATTGGGTTGGAGGGAAAGGAAACCCTAGGTTGTTCGAGGATTGGAGGGTGGAAGAAGAGATTAAAATATAGTTTGAAAGAAAGAAAATGGGATAGTGCCTAAAAGAGAATGCAAAAAGAGAGGCATCGGCATCTACTGACAGAGATGGGCATAACAGTTCTCAAATCTGATTTCTTATGTAATTTATATATATGTGTGTATATAGAATGGAACAAAAGAGGACATTACAGGATGCGTATCCGACATACACCTCTCTCTCTCTCTCTCTGCGCAGAAAGCAGAAACCTTGGCTCGGCGGAGCAGGGTGTCGATGCGGGTCGATTTGCACACGCGGCACTCACGCATAAAGAATAGTTATGCTGACCATCTTCAAAATTCAAACCATGATGATGGAATACCCCAACGACGACAATTTTATATTTTAAAAAAAAAAAAAAAAAAAAAAAAACGTGAGAGGAAAAAAAGTGACCTTCTAAAACGCTGCAACACGTAAGGAGCGTAAGGATGGGACAGAGAGAGTTGACGATGACTTCCACTTCCGCTATATGTCGGGCGATGCGACAATTACCGCCTTGGGCCAGCTCATGCTCCTCTCTCCTCCCTCTCAATTGACCGCCTTGGCCCGGCCCATGTCTCTCTATCCTCCCCCGGCCCCCCTCCCTCTCTCCAGATTAACTAACTGCTTGGATGAATCCAAGTAGTGTACCAGACCTCCATATTGGATCAAAAACACCTAAATAATTGCAAATCAAATCAAATAGACACAATAAAAGAAGCTAGCTAGCTTACTCCAATGTAGTTTGCGTTAGGTGTTCATTTAACTGATTATATGAAAAGAAATAAAGAATGTTAAAAGTGCAATCGGAAACATACCACATCCCCCACGCTGCTCATAAACATGCGCAGGGTTTCACATCAATCATCCAAGCATACTATTTGTCATATATGATATGGCATTACAATATTAATTGTTACCTCATTTGGTATAAATGAAATAGGTGGTTAAAATTTTGTTCGAATAGCAGCATTTTTATTTCCCTTTTAGGGAATTAATCTCAAGATCAAGTACATAGAAGTGAATCAATACCCATTTGTCACAGGGATAACTAGCTTCTATCATTTGAAAAAAAGAAAAGAAAAGCAGCATTCTTATCAAAATGATAGGATGCCAAAATGAGATCGAGCTGTGGAATATATGATGCAACACAATGTGGTGTGACTAATCATGCATTGACATTAACAAAAGCATAAAACCACCTCAAAACAAATGTTTAATTGTGTGAAAGAGTCCTTGGAATAAAATGGAAAACTAGTTGATAGGGCTTAGCAAATTTGCTATAGCAAAACCAAAATACAATTAGCTAGCTTGGATATTTTGACAAACTGAAAAATCATGAGCACGCATACACAAATATTGGAGTTTACCCACAAATAGTTCTATTAGCCAGACTAAGTCATTGAATTGAACCACAGATGAGCTTCAAACCCTTTGGATTTTCCATGAAATAGAATGTCCATAAAACCCTTCAACTGCCGAAGGGCTATTTGTGTTGTAATTGATATCCTGAAATTCTCTGATGTTAATTTCATGCCACAAAGCCTTATTGCAAAGAATTTATTATGCAAGTTCATGCATACTTCTGTGCTCATACTCTGCTCCAGAGAAAGAAAAAGGCCATTTAATTAGTGTATATATATATATATATATATATATATATATATATATGGCGATGTATATATTATTATGCTATTCAGTTTTTTTTTTTTTTTTTTTTGGAACTGTGTTGTGATATTCTGATAACAAGATTAGGCTCGTGTAGCTAGATATGGGCAAACAAACAAATATGACTAATATATATACAATAGAATAGTCCCAAAGTTTTTGGATGCCTGAGGCTTACCCAACAAGGCTAATTAATGTACGTATAGAGTGAAGGATTAGGCAAGTGGACTCAAAATTTTAACTTAATTGGAATCAAATTGATATGAGGTAGTTATATTCAGCTCTCCTCTGGAGGAGACTTGCACTCCAAAGGATCGATCCAAGCTAAAAGAAATATAAATACGTAAAAGTGCGAGTCACAATCTTTCATTTTCTATGATCCTAATTTATATATAATGTATACGCACGTATTTCAAAATTTTCGATCTTTAGTTATATATTCTTGTAACTTGCTCCTTCTGTCTTCTTTCTTACTAATATATTTTAGGTAATGGTCTTTCTCAATTCTCATATATATATATATATATATATATATATATATATATATATATATATAAGAGAGAACAAATTAACACCGTACGTACCAAGGTTTTCGTGCGTGGATAAGTTACCCTTTAGGTTTTCGATCAGCTACTATACCGGAAATGACAACCACATGCACTTATTAATTTAACATAATAATAAATTATCTATATTATCCCTCTTCTGATCATTCTTATATATATAATCTACTTTCCTCAATAAGATTCCCCCACCCCGGAATACTTATTTTTCATTTCTTTCAAAAATACAAACTTCGAGGTTCTTTACCTATAATTAACACTACTTTATATATATATATATATATAAAGCTAATTAATTGGTGGATTAACTGATTCATGTATAGCTTAAATATTTCTTTTCTTAAATCAACTAGAAATGTGCACGGCATGCATTCTATACCTTGCATGGTTTCCCTATTTAGTTTTGGGCTCTGGGCAAGTTTTTATTCTTAATTATTGTAAGGGTTATCAGTCTTCTAAAAATTAATTAATCAAATTTGAGACACATGCATGCTGATATGTTGCCGGCCCCTTAATGGAAAAATAATGCCTTTTAAAATAATAATAATAATAATTCTGGATCTGGGAGTTCCTGGATCAATGTTGGGTTCGTGATGTCTAGGATTGGCCGTAACAAGAATGCATGTTATCGTCTTCAAAAGTTTATCTGACCCTCCATCAGGAGTGCAGAGGGCATCTTTTAATCAGAAATGAGAGTTCCTAGAGATAACATGCATTGTTAATTGGCCAGGATTTCATGGAAAATCTCATCCTCCAAAAGGCTCCTCAATTTTGTTTAGAAAATTAGCAAAAAAATAAATTAATGCCATTGTTTGGTTTTTCATGTTCAGTTGTTCTCATTCATACATGGTTTTTTGTCTTTAAGATGTTGATCTAAGTGGCACCACATTAACAACAACAATTCTATATCATCCAACACTTTAACTCGAAATTAAAAACCACTTTAACGTATCGTGGTTTGAGTGGTATATGAAAAAGAGGAAAGCAGTTTGAGAGAAGATACCTCACCACTCAAAACATGCATGATACATTATAGTGGTTTTTAATTTCGAGTTAAAGTGTCTGGTGATATATTATTTTTCCATTACCAAATACTATTTTTGTTTGACAAAAATGCAAAAGCACCCATCACTTTAACCTGAAATTAATTAAAAATTACCAGGACGTGTCCTGCTTTGAATGGTGTGTAAAAAAGATGAAATTGGTTTGAGGGGTGGGACCATACCACTCAAAGCTGGACACCTCAGGGTGGTTTTTAATTTCAAGTTAAAATCTATGGTACTATAGTATTTTTTATCATTATTATTTCAAAAGAAAATTTCATTCATCTTGTAATAACCCAAGTTTTATTTTCCTTTTTTATACGAATATTTTAATGGTTAAAAAAAAAATTCTCAATAATTACGACTTTGCCATTTTCTATATAAACAAACCCCACTCCTTTCTTTATTTATATTTCAGCCGTGAGAGAGAAGGAGAGATCGAGGAGCATCGCCGGAGAGTCGCTGTCGCTGGTGGAGGTAAGCATTGTTGTTTTTCTTTTCTTTTTCATCTTTTCATTTCTTTTGTGATCTGTTTGGTGAGGTTTTAGGGTTTGGTTTTGAAGGGTTTTGGTGTGTGGTGTTTTGGGAAGAATTGAATTATGTTTATGTGATATGTAGATGAGGATTTGTGGGATTGATAGTATATTTTTGGCTTGGGGCTGTTTGGAAGAAAAAAAAGTGGGTTTTGTGTAAAGTTTTGGATTTGTGACATGAGATGAATGTGGATGGTTTAAAAAGTGTTTTTGATTATGTTTGAGTATAGATTTGTGTATTTGTGGAAGGATTTGTGGTGGTGTTAAGAAAGTTGTGTGTTAGTAGATTGTATGGGTTTGTGTAAGGTTTTAAGGTTGTTCATTGTGAATTCATGAGTTAAGATTCTTTTTTTTTAGTTTTGATGACAAATTTAGATGATCTTGACTTGTTTTGGGTTATTAGGTGTGGTTGAATTGAGTATGGTTGATATTATGGGTTTTGGAGATTGTTTTAAAGCTCAAAATACCTTGTTTTTCAGATTTATCGGGAAAACAGTTGACTGTTTAACCCAAACAGTCGACCATTTTACGTAAAAATCGAAAACAGGCTTTCTGTCTCAAACAGTTGACCAAACAGTCGACTCTTTGCCTTTTTTGTTCCACATAAAATTCTAACTTCAAATGCTTGTATCTTTTACATCCAGACTTGGATTTTCGTGATCCTTATATGCTTGGAAAACTTATGAAGCCTAGTTTCTAAATATTTTGGTTTTGAAGTCAAATTCTTTTTGGAAAGAGAAATATTGTAAAATACCATATTTGCCCCTTTTGTGTGCTTTCTATATTCTTTGGCTTGTATCTTTCAAACCTTTTGGTATTTGGCCACGAAATTCGTCGTGTAGCATCTAATCATTCTTAGGAATATGTCTTATAAGTTTTAAGGTCTTTGGTTTGTTATTTTGAGGTTTTGAGTCATTGGGGTCGAGTGTGAGCAGTTTTGAGAAGTGGGATGTTTTACTTTTGAAGTTGTGAATCTTTTGTGCTTTCTTTTGATTCTTTGCTTGCATTATTTGTTGTTTCCAGTTGGAAGGTCCTTTGGAGGACCACTTACATTGGGTGCATTACGCATTGCATTTGAGAGGCTCGTGCAGCCGCAAAGGGTTAGAGATACTGTGGCATTGAGGTAGGGATAAATAACCTTTTACCGTTGATAATGATACATCTGTTTTTGCAACTGCTTTGAGAACCATATGAACTTTAAACACCTTTTCAATAATATGATTTATAAATGCTTGTGAACATTACTGTTTTACTGTTCTGACAAATAAATACATGAAATATACCTGTTTATGAACTGTATACATTGTGTGGCATGTTTTAAATGTTATCAAATGGATTTCAAGTGGAAATGCTTTGCTTTTGACAAATCTTGATAAATGTGAAAATTGAATATTTTATTTCTTTGGTATTAATAATTGAGTATATGGGCATATGATTTGACTGTTTTACAAAATGATGATTATGATATTGATATTTAAGTAAACCACATTTTCAAAATGGTTTTATGTATAACAAATGTTGTTGACCATACATTTATGCCATTCACTATTATTTTGGAAATGATATTTGTTTTAAGATATGTTTTAATTGATTAAGCTGAGGCTCTGGATTTCTGGATATATTTGGTCACCATACGTGACAGAGGTTTTGTCTTGAGCTTGCTCCTTAATCTCCTTACGATGGACCTTGGTTATGTGATTATGATTATTACTACGCGTGGATGGAGTTGATTTGTCAGAGAAAACTCCTTATCTCTTCATCCCGGTGGACATTACATGATGATAGGTATTGTATATTTTAGGACATGCATTTATATATATGAGTGTGTGTGTGGATTGGATTATATCATTGGGAGTTTGGGCCCATGGCCCTACTTGATATTATAGGCGGCGTGACTACGGTCTCAATCCTCGGGAATTGGTAGTAGTCCGGTTGAGCTAAAGGTTTGTTAGCCTGAATCAACAACCTTATAATATGATTCGATCTAAGAGTGGATATGCTAGGGACCCGTTGAGGTGACGCATATGTCAATTTGGCCGAAATCCATACCGATGGCAATATGTCAAGCCCTTGTGTGGCGGTATCACCATGATATGGATTAGGACGTTATTTGGCTATTGCCCACATGCAACGAGGCATTCCGCATGCGTGACATACGCCTAGTTACTGGTTACTGATGTTGTTACTGGAGGATCTGATTTTTAACTGAAAGTCCACACATCTTTTAAACATTGATTTCTAGTTGGTTTCTAAACTTGTTAAACTTTGTAAACAAATGTTTTATACTAATATCCCATGTATCATAGTATTATTATTAATTCGTAGATGTTATATTATTCTTACTCAGTAAGTTGAAGCTCACTCCTACTTTTATGTAGCAGATTGCAGGTTGACTTTGGGTTTGCATTCCTAGCTTAGCTAAATCCTTCGCTAAGGGTTGTTGGTCAGATTTATGGTTGTTTCTGCATTATTGATTTCATTCTTATATTATATGCATTATGTACTATATTATTCAGATTATGTATTGATTGTTGATTAGCCTACTTGACAGGGTTGTTGGCAATATTATTTGATTTATTGAATATATGTATATATGACGATTGGGGACATATTGTTTGGACATGCCACATCATCTTGTTATATGAAATTCTTGTATCTTGTGAGGAAATACGGATGAGCAGTACATATTGTACCTTCAGCTTGACATGTGTCGACCTATCTGGAAGGGTCGGTACGGATGTTAAGTTGGGATGTTACATATCCTCCCTTTTTGTCCACCCTAGTGCATCTGACCAACTTGGAACAGCTATTTCGAGAAACCAACCGTTGGATATGATGTTGAACTCATACTTATCACGAATGCAAAAAATCACATTAATCTAACGATCGGCTTTTCAATAAATAGACTGTGACGGTTTTTCACAATTTTTTCATTATTATTTACAATTTTGTTTTCAAAATTGAAAAAACTGACCATCGGATCAATGTGATTTTTTGCATTTATGATATATATAAGTAAAGTATCAAATTAAATTGGTCAAATACACTAAAAAGGACAAGGAGAAGAGAGAGGGAGTGCGAGTCACGTACAGAGCGAATCCCTTCTTGAAAAGGACAAGAAAGACCTCCTTTTTATTGGATTAAATCATAGGGAGTGTATGAAAGCTGAATATTTTGCTAGTGGGTTTTGAAAGTATATCCTAAAAGAAGAAAGGGATATGAATAGAAGCCACGTGATCCACTAAAATAGCTACCTACGATAAAAATATGTTAAAGATAATCCTCGTCACCCCTAGGAAAAAAAGAAAACAAGAATAAGAAAAAACAAAAGAGGTGAGCCCCGACCCAGTAATTCCAACCTCAAAAGAGAAAATAAAACACCTGCTTTTTTGAATTAATTGGCTCGAAACTATAAGATTTATTATTCATGTCCTATTGAGAAGGACCCACTTGCATTTATAAATGCAGTTGTTGTTTGTTAGTATATGATCGAAGATGCGCGCGCAGAGAGGCAATCCTTTTGCCCAAACGGAGGATTTGTTTATCTCATCGAACATCGTAGAAATATTTAGTAGCTCCTAGCTAGAATGAGAGAGGAGACTGGCCGTGGCCTGTGGAGGTGCCAGAGTTATTAATGGTGCATGGTGTCGACTATGAAATGAAATTCTCAAGATGCCTGTGACATTTCTGCCCAACCTTTTCCACTTGCGAATAAAGGCAAACATATCATTAATAATAATGCCCCACAGCCCACAATGCCACATCTCTCTCTCTCTCTCTCTCTCCATATTTCCATTAATTGATTATAGCTAGACTTGCTTCTGTAAATATTGCATGATAACACTTTTTCCCTTGTGGGGGACTAAGAAAGTAGCTTTCAGGGCTCCCATATATTTTCACATGCTTGCATACGCCCTTTCCATTTCTTCAACTTTTTTTCCATTTTCATATATATCTTGGATTGTCTGCTTCTCGTGCTATTGCAGTCATCACCCATCACAGACAGTACTGACTGTGAGACCCACTTGAGGATAAGGTGCCAAGCTGGCTTGGGGCTGTCATGTAAAACTAATTAATTAATTTCTCTTCTCCAATTCATCTAGAAAATCTATCATGATATATATATGAGAGAGAAAACCTTTGGAAACAAAAGAGAGACGACAGTTTGGGAAACCAAGGAACATGAATATATGGGTGATACTAATGAGGGAAATTAAGAAAGGAATTGAATCACCTAGGGCGCCATATATATATATATATATATATATATATATATAGTAGAATTATTGAATAATATTTTGTATTGAGTGCTAACTGCTAAAGCAAGAAGCCGATATATATCCAAAAAAAAAGGGGGCCTTGATCCTAGAGTGCCTCACTTCCCTAGATTTACCATTTTTGCAGCACTGCCCCCTACCTCCTTATCTTTCCATGCTCCCCCTATCACCAATTTTCCTTTCCTGCAAAAAGCATTTGAAATGGACCCTTATATATCTTGGCATCAGTGAATATAAGATCTCCATAATATTCTTGGTAGACAAACACACACGCACTCACAAAATATTTCCACAATTACTCTACAATAATATGCAAGCTAAGATTAACCCACGTAGACATGTCCACTACCCTCTCTCTCTCTCTCTCACACACAAACACACGAAATTAAACATCTATAATAATATAATTAGTATTAAATATTACTTCCTTTATTTTACTTTTTGTGTATTAATCCATCCATTCTTTCCTGCCCTTTTATGGAAGATATATGTGGGCATTGATACCGCAGGTGCCCATAACGTACTGGTTACTGCGCATGCTACATCCACTTGCGCAATATCATTATTGACTCCTAGCCTTATTACCAATCTTGATATATTATATATTGTTTTGTTTTTATTTATGGTGATTAAAGGATAAAATTAACTTGACCAAACGGCCGCAAGTCAGTGAAAACTTGGTTGTCTAATTTAAAATTAACTCATTCTGGGTTTTCTTTATAGATGATGATTAGAGAATGACTCCCTTATTTGAAAGAGAAGAATTTTACTTGCTGTTCATTCATAGCCGTGTGTATTTATTTATTTATTTATTTTTATTTTTTATAAATCAAATTATGATTGATGGACTTCAGGTAGCAAATGAGGTCTTAACATATATATATATATATATATATATATATATATATATATATATATATATATATATATATACGATTCTGTAAGGACGTCCTTACGCTCTTATTGTAAGGACATTTTCACTGGGAGAGGAATTTTTGAAAAATTGACCGTTTGATTAGATAATCTTTATATGTATGTCATGCCTGTCAAAAATCATAGTGCTCCAATGGTTGGTTTTTAAAATACATGCACTTAAACAACTTTAACAGCATCCAATGATAAATACTGTCAAAGTGTTTCGCAGATTGTATTTTGAAAACCGATTATCGAATCACTGTAATTTTTGGCAGACAGGAATCTAATCCAATAGTCAATTTTTCAAAATATCATTCATGTGACTTTCTAATCGCTTTTATATGTATATATACTTTTCAATATATGCATTAATCCATAAGGCTGGGGCTGGGGTGAATGTATATATAATACATATTAAGTATGTTTGTTCATCACTAGCTAGTGATTTCTTAAGTTTCTATTCCAATACACTTGAAATTAATGGGTTGAATTACATTAATTAACCTAATCTTCCCTAGCTTGTTGAATTGGTAGTAGTTGTCATAAGGGAAGGGATGAAAGGAACCTTATCACTTTATTCTGCTGGGGCAAATATATATGAGATCCTTGTAATAGATCGATATGTCGTCATCACCTCGAGATTGAAGATAATGCATAAATTTGCAGTATTATTAATTATAAATAATATTTCTTTCATCACCGGCGCCTCTCCACCCTTCACCTTCAATTCTATATAAGCCTCATCAACCTCCTCTTCTTTTTTATCCACTGTTCCCTCCCTCTTCTACTATTCAATTCATTATCTCATCGAACTCCCCTGTCTTCTTCGTCTTTCAAATTGGCTCTAGCCAGTACTGCTTACAAATCAAATTATATATAAAGCTGCAGGTCTAGGTTTTGGCTTAATTCTCAGTTATTAATGCTGCCGTCTCACCCACAGCCTTGCATGTAGGCTCAGAAATTATGATGCAGCCAAGGATGACTTGCCGACTCTTTGCATATATCGATCCTACCTCTCTTTATTCTTTTCCTCAAAGCTAGCTAGCTAGCTAGGGGTTAAGTACGTTTATGGCCTGGGAGACGAATTGAAGTGGGCAAGTTGTCTTTGGCTACATGCTTCTTTCTGCTCCTCATGCTAGGCTTTTGGTGATAATACCCCAAAATAAAGGTGCTTTTGCTCAAATCAAGCTACCATTAATGCCTCTCAGCAATAGTTTCATCATTTTTTTTTTGCGGCGCATGGTAATTAACATATCATATCTCACTATTATTTCTTCCTGCATTATCTAATTAATACTACCATTTATATGGAGTTCTAGCTCTCTAGCTACCTCCCACTGGTCTCTCTCTCTCTCTCTCTCTCTCTCTCTCATATCCACACACACATCTCAGGTTCTGTTAATATAATTAAAATAAAACAATCATATATTGATGACATTTCAACTGTGTTTTTCTTAATTTATTGGAGCTGCTTCTACTTTCTTATGTACATCAAATTGTAGTGAAATGCAAGACGACGCACGTTCAACACTTCAGTACCATTAATCTGCTTAATATATTCACGCCTTCAACTCAGAAAAATTAAACAATATTTATCGGGATATATAATTAATCCTATGAATCGGCCATACATACATATATATATGATTAGCAACATATGATGCATTAATCCACCAAATGTATATATTTATAGTTTTGAGATTGAACTTTTGGTTAATTATGAAATTGGGTTTCTGCTTGTTTGAGTGTGTGATATGCATTGCTCGATCTTTCTCTACATAGCATAAGATTTTTGATTTCTTTGGTTTTATTCAATTAAGTTTGATTAATGGTTTCTTAAATGTAGGCTTGTTAATTAATCTGTCGATGAGGATAAACGTACGTACTCTCTGAGTTTGAGCATATTTCAGTTGACTGTCCATGCATATATATATATATATATATATATATATATATATATATATATATATATATATTTTCAGTGGAGAGAATATGAGAATCGTTGCTTGTTTGCTTTAAATTTGGACCAGACCATATAGTATATTTTCAGAAGTATGAATCCCTAGCAGCCTCTTGCTTTGTGCTTTAATTAATAGAACTCTTGTACGTTGTTCAAGACACAAGAAAAATTGTATATATAAAAGCATTGGAGGATGTCCTCCATCATATCTCTTGCAGCTACCAATTAAAGAGGACATGCATTAATATTGCTGGTCGGGCCATTGCAAAATACGTACTTCGCGCTAATATATAATTAAGTTCACCATGTATTAATATATGTTAATCTTGATTTCATGTCATTGCGCGATTTGATATGCTGTTTTTTACCAGATTCAATCTAGCTATATTGCACGCTAATAATTGTCCCAATTCGGATCTCATGTACGTCTCTCTCTCTCTCTCTCTCTCTCTATATATATATATATATATATATATA
>JAESVK010000172.1:170813-217975 GCA_017140935.1 Hamamelis virginiana | reverse complement strand
ATATATATATATATATATATATATATATATATATATATATACAGAAACGATCTATTAAAGACCGGTCCTTAATCTTAAATTAAGGTCCACTCACCATTAGAATAGGTGTTTTGAAAAACTGACCGTTGGATTGGATAATCTTCTTATTTATATCGTGGCTGCCAAAAATCACAGTGATCCAACCGTTAGTTTTTAAAATACAGAAGGTTAAACAATTGTTACAACATCCAACGGTAATTACTGTTACGATGAAAATGAACTATATTTTGAAAACCAATGATCGGGATACCGTAATTTTTAGCAGACATGACATACATGAGATTATTATCTAATCCAACGGTCGGTTTTTCAAAATACCTATCCAAAGTGAGAAAATGGTGAATGAACCTTACTGTAAGATAAGGACCGGTCCTTAATGGATCGTTTCTGTATATATATATATATATGATTTAATACAAATTTGGTGATCTAATGAAAATTGATGATAACACATTTTTTGTCATTATATGTAAAATTTGTAAATTGGTGATTTTGAACTTTTTTGGATATTATGTGTAATTTTGGTGATTGGTATGTACGAAGCCATGTGTAGTTTAGGGGTGGCAATTGCTCCCCTCAATTTTTTTTTAAATCAATTTTATACCCTATAATAAATTATAAAAATCTTGAATCCGCCCCTCCTCGATTATTTTTGACCCCCTCCATTTTACCTTCCTTTTCCTTTTGTTTTTTAATTTGTTGTTATGTGTTTGGAAAATAAAGTTAGGGTTTGATTTTCTATTACAAGAATTAGGCAAATCCTTAATAGCTTCATTGATGATAGTTTGGTTGTATTTATTGAGAGAAGGACATCTGATAGTATTGATAAGAGCATCTTTAAATGTATGTCATTTGAGCTGCCATTGTCAAAATTTGGCATCTCAAGTGTCACATCATTGGAGCATCTTATTTGGGTGTCAATACCAAATTTTGACAATGCATGGCAAGTAAGGCTACCAAGTTTGACACTTGTGCCAAGTCATATTTTTCCTTAAAAAATGAGACATGCCAAAATACAACATTAATGTTTTAAAGCACATATGCGCCAAAATTTGATATTGATGTCATTTGAGGCACCAAATTTTGGCATTAGCACACCAAATGTCATGAATGCATTGGAGATGTTCTAATGATGCCATCATAAAACGCTTTCAAAATATAGGACCCCATTGATGACAATTGTAAATGTATTAAATATTGTTTATCGAATATCAATGGATTATAATTTTTTGTAATTTTTTTCTACCTCAAACTAATAGGATAAAAAAAAAATGACACATTAACATTCTCAATTTTTTAAATTGGGATAAATTATTAACAATTAATTAAAATTTGTCCCTCCTCACCCAAATTCCTGGCTTCGTCCCTGGTGATTGGTGATTGTATAACAATTCGGTGATTATACATATATTGCATAAATTTAATGTTTGATTGAACAAGTGGGAATATAATATTTAAAAGTTTTGAAATAATCTGTACGGACAGTAATTAGTGATTGTTAACAAAAATGGTGATTTCTAAAAAATATTGTGATTGGTGATTTTATGTAAATTTAGTGATTCTTCATATTGTTGGTAATTGGTGATTATTAAGATTTTTTATGATTATTTATAAAATTGATAATTATAAAATTAAATTATTTTTTTTTCCGTTAAAAGGGCAAAAATGACCATTTTCATATATGGATCATCATTTTCTTAAATATTTTAATATAAACTTCATTACCGTAATTAATTGAAAGCTAACAAATATTTAGATAAAATGCCCGTATTATAATGTATCCTAAAATGACGAGGGATCATAAACAGGATATAGGAAAGGGTTGAGGAATTAGTCCAAGTGAAGGATAATGGAGAAGAATCCACAGGGGGAAAAGTTGGTGATACAAATCTGGGCTTGGGAAGGCTGTACACTGCCATGCGTCTTTTCATCTCAATTCCCAACCTGAGCTTTCAAATCCTCTTTCTTTACATGCAGAAGAAGAAGAAGAAAGAAAGAAAGAAAGAAAGAAAGAAAGAAGAATTTTAGAAGTTGAATTCTCTTCAATTTGGGGAAGGAATCAGGAATGGAAGGGAAGTGTGATGGGGAGGGGGAGGGGGAGGGGGAGGTGGTGCTGATGTCGAAGAGCGTAGAGGTGCAACGCAAGCGCTTTTATTTTGAGTTGAAGGAGAGCTCTGCTGGTCAGTTCCTCCAAATATCCCTCAACACTCATGCTGGCAGGCGTGCACTTGTGTTTCCCTCCTCCACTATTTCTACCTTTTTGGATACCTTCAATTCTTGCTTGCCTTCTGACCAACACCAACATGATGTTTTCACCAAGGATTTGCACATTCAGAACAAGGTACTTT
Source organism: Hamamelis virginiana (assembly GCA_017140935.1). Lineage (NCBI taxonomy): Eukaryota > Viridiplantae > Streptophyta > Magnoliopsida > Saxifragales > Hamamelidaceae > Hamamelis > Hamamelis virginiana. Next base: position 215,588 of record JAESVK010000172.1, on the reverse strand, counting down.
CATTTTATTTCTCTATCTATCGGCTTTATAATTTTTATTAATGGAGCTTCTTCTGCTTGGAAAAATTTATGTTTCTATTACGCTTTGTTTTTGCTGTTGTTGTCTAGGTATTTTACTTTCATGTTGGAGTGAATCAATGGGGTCGCTTTCTCAAGGTAAATCTCCCATCTCTTTTTGTTTTTACATGATACATATATATGCTCTGTTTTTTTTTTTTTTTTCCAATCCATATACATTAGTAGGGTTAGTGGTTAGTTGTTAGTGGGGAAGGGACAACAAGTGGGTCAACCCAGGACCTCATCCCATAATGAACTTCTGCACCAAAGTTCATGTTCTATGTGATCTGATTATTTTAGGATGCATTTTTCAGACATAATTTCATTTAAAAAGTAATACTAACACGCACATGTACACATACAACCTACCTTCTTATATCTTGTCTTGTACAATTTAGTTGACTTCAAATCATCTACCTTTACAAAGCCTAAATATCCAATGAGGAGCTGATATTTGACCTCCCAACTTGCAGTCTTGCATGGTGGCATATGGCCCTTAATGTTAGCTAACCAGCTTCTCTCCTTCAATAAGAGCTCATTTGGGCCTAAGCCTTCTCTCCTTTGGTAGGGAGTTTATGTGAGCGTGAGGCCTTTTCTTTAATAGAAGTTTATTAGGTATTAAGATGACAAGAGCATGAGGTAATTCATCCCTTACCCTTTCTTTCCATTGACCCTCCATTGTTGAGTATTGCCTACTCGACTGGTGGCACGAGTTGGAAGGCCCCAATTCGGGCTCTATGTGGGCCAAGGCGCTACCTGTTAATGTGAGAATTCATTTAATAGGGGGTCACCTCCAAGTCTTGCAAAGAGAAGGAAGACAACAATGGGTGAGTTTTGGGACATTGGTGTGGTGCCGGTCAAGGACTCTCAGGCGGTCAAGTTAGGGCCGTTTCGAAAGAGGACGAGAGGAGAAAAGGATGAACAATGTGGTTTGTGTGTTTGTGAATAGGGTTAGGGTTTACCTCTTAGCTTTCCTTATATACCTCCCTAGACTTGTCTTTATGGAGTTGGGTTTTCAAATCGGGTAAGGCTAGCCTAAAGAGGTCTCCAGGTCTTAATGAGCCGGGTTGCATGTGTTGGGATGCTAGCTGGACTATGCCAGTTGTTAGTTTTTCATTGGAGGGGAATTTTTTCCATTTCACTATCTAATCCATTCATTTGAGATAGTTTGAGGGTCTTGAATAGGTGGATGAAGTAAGCACTAACCATGCTAGTTGAGCAGACTGCTCCATTACTAGGATGATGCGTCTTTTGCCTTTGTCACATTGGGGGAATGAGGTCCATATTGTCTTTTGGACATAGGCCACAGTGCCACACTCAATATTGGCTTATTGAAGGGGCTCACTCAAGGGTCTTGCAGTTAGAAAAGCTGAAAGTATTGTGAGTGGGAAGGGCTCCCCTTGACTCTATGATTTGATAGAATTCCTCCATACAAAAGTCTTGATCCTTGAATCCCCATATAAAGGTCATGCATGGCTCATTTCAAGGGGTTAAAAATTCTTATTAAAATTTTGATATTTATATGGATCAAGAGCATCTCCATTCTCTGGATCCTATCTTCCTGCCACACCTCAAGATTCACTTTCATTTGTCTTGCTCTCCTCTCCGTAGCACCACTTTCTATCTCAATCAATTTGGACATCATTGATCTGGATAGTTCACCTCGCTCTCCCTACAAGAACTTACCTATCAGCAATTTCAAAGTTGAAGAGGCCTTGACACAAACTCTACTTCTTCAGTGCCTTGTAATTCAAGTTTGAGATTTCAATTCTACTTGATCATGGTTTCATAGTGCTAGAATTAAATTTAAGGTTGTAAAATTTTTTACTATGATGCAGGGGAGGGGAGGAGGAAAATTTTATTTGGGATATGATTCGCAGTTGTTTTATGTGGTCCATGTGGAAAGAAAGAAATAGAAGAATATTTTAAAATGAGTAGCATCTAGTTGAGAAGATAAAGGAGGTCCTCCTTAAGTCTCTTTTTGTTTGTTTGGTGTTAAAAATGTTGTATATAGAATTCATTTTTTTGAATTCTTAGATTGTTCTAGTTGGATTTGATTTTTTTTTATTTTTATTTTGTATACCTCTTATATACTAGCACCTTTCTTTGATTCATTTACTTATCCAAAAATAGTTTTACTATGATGGAAGTTTTAATTTTTCTTAATGGTAAAATTTCTGTGGTAAAATTGTAGGAGGTGTTGATAGAGACACAACTATCTAGTATTAAGTGAAATACTTTGAACAACTATGTATCAAGTAAAACAAGTTTAGGTAACATTCGTTCGTTTGTAAAAGTCAATTCAAATTTGGGGCTGATCAAAATGAAGATTATGAAGTATAGTTACAACTGAGTAATGCTATGCACCACTACAAGGTATCGCTACAAGCTTACAAGTATGAAGTTCGCTCCAAAAAGTAATGTGGGTAGTTTTGCAATTCACCAATGGGTAGTTTTGGAAATTCACAGCATTTCCTTCTTTGTAGTGATACTTTGTAGCGGTGCATAGTATTTTCCTTTACAAATTAATGCTCATACTAAAATGGCTAATGCACTGAAGCCTTACAAACCTTCTTTCTTGTCTTATCCTTTGTTTTTGGGGACTCTATTTTCTCTAGAAACAATATCTCCTATAGCTCTATCTTTCCTCATCCTTCCTCTCAGGCTGCTCTACTCTGTCCTTGAGTCAAGGCACCTCCTTTATTTAATCTAGTGCACTTCAATCCAAAGAATCTAAAACATGTACTCGTATATACTTGAAAATTTTACTTACCAGATGATGCTTTTAATTCACATTTCTGAAGATGTTTTTGTAGCTTATAGCTTCAATAGTGTTTAAATACTTTCAACAGTCAATAGGTGTGATTTTTTGGTGCTATTATTTCAGGATTATATCAGCAATAAAATCCTCTATTTCCTTCTGAATTTGTCACGGCCTCTGGTGGCCATATCTCCTTTATATGTGGCACTTGCATTCTTTAGATCGAAGAGCATACTAGTATTGTTGACTTTTCGTACTGCATAATGCTTTTGCTGGTTCTTGATGTCAAGCACATCCATTCTAATCTGATCATGGCCATCTAAGCTAATAAAAAAGAAACATTGATCACATATTGTGATGTCTGAGCATATTCATGTTTGGAAAAGGAAATGGCTTTTGCAGGCCTTGTTGCTCTTGAGATGCTCAAAATCTACACAACAGTTTATGTATTTTTCTCCTTGACAGGTACAATGTTAACTAATAGAGTTCCAGGATGGTCAATAAATAAATTTTATGAACTCCACTTTTGAAGAAAATCTCTAGTATTAAGTTGAAATGGATCTCAACTTTAGGGCATAAATTTGGGGAGCTTTTTTTATTGGCATGGCACTCAATGGGCATATTAGCCTGCATACCATTACATAAACGTTGAGTCTTGATATTTCAAAAAAAATTTATTCCGAGGCCCCCCTATATTCTCAAAGTAATGGGCATATTGACTTTTCATCTACTTAGGTATTTATTTTCCAGTGGGAATTTGTATAAACCTTCTCTGGTTCTTCATCAACTATTGAGGACTATATTGCAATGTTCAGGGTAGGTTAATCTGCAGGTTGCTTAGATGTTTTGGTGGCATATCATTTAGGATGGTGGAATGATTAATTAGTGGGGTCAAGCTGATGTGACTCTTTGGCTGAGCCCATAAACCGTTGTAAAGTATACACAAGTTTCCAAATTGGAATGTGGACTTACTCTTTGCTCCATTGGCTTCTTTGGTTCCTCTTGTTTCTTCCTCTTCCTATCACCCTCTAAAGGTTTTGAAATATTGAATCTCTCTCGCTGGGCATCCGTCCATTTGGGCAGTGCCATTCCTCTTATATGGGATGGGATAGCCTCATTGCCAATGGAAAATTCGTGGAAGAACACGTTAATAATACAGATCTGAACCTCTTGGAGAGACCAACAAAAACATCTGTCCTCATTTCATTCCCTTTCTAGACCGTTTTCAACCACTGATGATATGATAAGGAAAGTGCTTGATGTCATTGTTTTCAAGGCCGGCCCTGTAGAAATGATAAAAGGTATTATGTGGAAACATGTTGGAGTAAGGATTGGTCAAGTGACAATGTCAGTGTATGTAACCCAAAACTTATCTATTTGTTTTTAAACTGTGACCGTGATAGGTTTCTCTATAGTTATCTCTTCTGAAATTTCAGCAGCATGGATAGTAGATAGTGGGATAACATATAAAGGAAGCTCTAGAATCAACATACGTGAGGATGGTTATTGTCCCCTGGAGTATAACATAAAATGGCTCCTCCATGTCTGGAAAAATGTTGCTGTAGCGTTCTTCTCAAATATTCCAATGTACGAAGTCAGTTGTTGCACTGGTGAATTCCTCTCCACACTTTAGGGTTCACATTGTTGGGAGGGCAGAAGTTGCTTCCAAATAAGCATCTCTATTTTGATCGCATGTGAAAAGCCTTCTACGTGGTGGTGTTTGTATAAAATTCTAAAATGGATAGGATTACATAGCCCAAATCTTGGATCTTCCGGGACTCAATTTTGAAATCTACCCAGGTTATAAATATGGTTGGGGTCAATAACCAAATATGGATACGGTTTATCTGGAAATCCTGATAGATAGCTGAAACAGGCCGAGTTTGTCTGAAGTTTGAACTACTTGGCTTTGTGGTGGCAAAGGGAATTTTTTGAGTTTTTGAAAGTTAATAATCATTGTATCAGGTCTATGTGGATTGAATTTGACAATTGTGGATTTATGCACTTAGGTATCGGAAGCATCAGTTGACGGAAACCGGGGCAGCATATTCATTCCAGCAGGAAATAGGCAAAATGAGGATTTGAAAGCTTTTGGAAGGGCATTAGCAGAGATCGATAGAACTTCGAGGCTTCTTTTCCCTCCAAAGCAGGTCTGATATTTTTATCTATAAATTTTTGCAGCTGTCCTTAGTTCCGTCTTAAGAGGAGAGCTTCATTTTTTTTCTTTTATTTTGTGATGATACGGCAAATTTCTGATCCTTCACAGAGCCTCGTGGGGCTTCCAGATGTCAGTGTAGGCTTCATTTCTGGCCACAGTGGTCAAAGTTCTTCAACATCGCAATTGAATGTAGTGGCTTTTCCGGATAAAACTAGTGTTGGGGTTTCGAAGGTGATGAGAGCGGGTCCAAGGAGGTTCTTCTTTGAACTTAAGAAAACAGAGAACCATTTCTTGAGTATATCTGAGGTGAATAGGAGTATTTGTGGCTTGAACATATCTTCTTTTTTTCCTTTTCCCAATTCCTTGGATGAATTCAACGCCTATCTAAATTACTGCTGCAGGTGATGGGTGCAAATCGCTCCTCCATCTTTGTCCCGGTATCAGAGCTGAAACAGTTCCATGAAATGGTTGGCCACTTCCTCGAAATCAACAATGATTCAACTGAGGCGTTGTGTATTGGTGAATCTAGTGAGTTGGATTCAGTGGAGAAACCTGGTGGTTCAGGAGAAGTAGACTAAAAGCTGCAATTTTTTGGAGGGGGCTATGCTCGCTTGTCCGATAAATTTTCATATTAATGGATTTTAGGTGGAAGGAATCCATTTGACACAAATTCAAAGTTAAAAGGAATCATTGTGTCACTTTTAATATTTGAAAGATGCAATGTGAAAAACGCAGATTTGGACTGGATTGTTTCTAAGAACTAACACTCTCTAATGGATAAGTCGGTATGTTTGAGCTGTGGATTGTTTCTCTTCGCTGATTTGTTGCCGAATCCCTTGATATTGTAGCTAGGGACGAATAGGTTTTACATGATCCTCGGACGTTTTATCAAGATCTCGGATTTTGTCCGTCTAGTTAGCGGGATCACTCGAATGCTGAAGTCTCTCCTTGAATTGTGGGGTCACTGGATTTTCGTCGGTTATCATAGGCCCAGATATCTTCCCAAATTTTCTCTCATCACTGGGTTATGTGTTACTTTAATTAATTAAAAACAATTTGACCATGCAAATAGAAACATCATGAGTTGATATTAATAGGGAGTTCATATTGGCGCTTCCACCGTGGTTTGTAAGGGGCAAAATGTCCCTTTTATTCATGTTGTCCATTTTAATATAATATGCATCTTTGTAGGGTCAATTCTAATATATATATATATATATATATATATATATATATATATATATATATATATATATATATATATATATATATATGTTTGAAAATCCGACTATTGAATAAAATATATCTCTTATGAATGTCATGACTGCAAAAAATCACTATAATCCAACAGATAATTTTTTAAAAATCGAACAACAATGTGACATTTCGAATAACAAAAACAAATACAGTTTTTCATTATGATATTTTTCAAATATTGACAATAAAATAATCGTGATTTTTGGAAAACATAACATCCATAAGAAGGATATTTAATCAAACAGTTGTTTTTGACATTCATAAAAAGGGTATTTTATCCAACAATCGAATTTTCAAAATATATTCTGAAACTAATCCTACAAAAGTACATCTGATATTAAAATGAAGTTTGTATTTTTGTAACAGGAGTTAAAAAAGGGCATTTTGCCTCTTATAAACCACGGTGGGAACGCAATTAACTAATTGTGGAGTGTCAATATCAAGTCCCTACTAAAAATAGCAAATACACATAATAATGAATTGCATTCTCATCCCTCCGTGAAGATGGAAGAAAGGGGCAAGTCTGATATATATATAAATATATATGTTTGGTTTTGAAATGTACAAGCTTATTTTAGACTGTGGAGTGGCGTCATAAATAAAATGATTAATGAATAATTAAAATTAGATGGAAGATAATAATTGAGAGAAGGCTAATCCAGAATCCTAAACCATACAGCTGGTGTTGGGTGCATGTGCGCTGTCAAAATCCTAAACCACGCAATGGACACGTACGTTACATATAGAGGCAGACAAAGAGGACGTTTACCCATTCACAAACAAACAAACAAACAAACAATCAAGCAAATACACGCAAAAACCCTACTGAATCTAATCTTAATAATAATATAATATACAGGTGTGTAAAGTAATGCCACGTTCACGCCTCCTTCCACACACGCAACCTTATCCAACTTTTCCACCAGACCTCGACGTGTCTTCCCAACACAGAGCGCTCTTCCTCTTCCTTCTCTGACTGGTCCCCTCCCTCCAATCTAAAAAGTGACGCATTCGTTTCTTTAACTCTTTCAAACATCAAAAGAGCAATTATCTGGCTTGCCCCACTCGCTTCTCACTTTCATCACTCCCCTCAACAACTGCGTTCTTCCAACACTATTATGCGCACACAAAAAAAAAGAGATAAAATATCCAGAAACTTCTGCTTTTTGGTTCTGAAAACCTGAAAATGGAAGAAAAATTAGCCACAAATAGAAATACTTACATTTTCTGGTGGATTTAGGATACAATAATCACATTACATTTATAGGCTCTATCTTTCAAGTCCCCTAATAGAGATTTAAGCAGGCTATGATCCTTTAAAAACAAAAAAAAAAAACAAAAAAAATCCTAAAGCCTGCAACTCCATGGGAACACTCAAACGGTGGTCTCATAGAGGTTCAATATTATATGTTTGAATTATAAACACAAATATTACATGAACCGAAAACCCACAAACCAAAGCTGTACAAGGAGAGAAGGAAAAAAAAAGAGGAGTATGGGGATGGTAAAAGACATCATCTCCCAGCAGTGACCAAGGTGGTCTTCTTCTCCTGTGAGTCTTGACCGGCCCTTGAGGATGCTGAAGAAAGAGGAAGAGGAATTGGAAGTGGAAGAGGAAGAGGAAGAGGAGACTCTGCTGCTGCTGCTATCTCTTCCTGTGCAGCAGCTGGGACAGGCAATGGTTCCACTGGTTTTGGTGTGTAGGTGAAGGAGAGATCTCTGTTAGCAGACAGTGCAAGTAGCTCTTTCTCCTCCAGTCCTTTTGGTGGCCCAAGACTACAACGATCTGGACTGTGCCTTGCCAATGCATCTTTAAATTTCTTAATCTGTCATATCACATCACCACAAATATCAAAATTAAGAAACCACAATACAAACATAAGTGATGATTATGACTGAACAAAACAAATGGTAAAATTCAATTAGGGTCACAAAATAAACAAGTGGGTATGCGAGGAAAACAATTAATTTTGGTTCAGAATGGATTTTCAAGTCGTTAATCGATTCATCACTAAACAAAACAATACGGGATATTTAACAAAATTTTCATGGACAAGGTGGGGGAGAGAAAGAAAGGAAAATGGAAAACTAACCGTGGCGTTAGTACAGCTAAAGCTGCAAAGACGACCGTGAGCCCCTCTGTAAAAACGGAAGAAGGGGAGAACATGGACATTAAGGCTGTAACACATGGATTTATGCTCCCCATAGTTCACCTGAAGGAACTGAACCTCTGGGTTCATCTCTGCCAACTGACAGATCTGCCATTGTTTGTAGAAACACAACATCCACTTTTAAAATTAATATAAGGGAAAATTTCAATAAAAGAGGAAAAATAAAAAATAAAAAATCGAGAGAGCAAAAGGTGAAAACCAAACCTTGGGATGAAGAGCTTTGCAGCCTCCACAACCGGAAGAGAAAAAATCAACCACAACCAGTTTATCACCAGCGTTCAATAAGGAGTCCACAAGGTCTTGAGCAGAGGTGATCTCTTTCATGTTGGGTTGAAGCCCTTTAACCCACCATTTCTGTGCTTTCCCTACGAGAAGGCTCATCTGCCAATTTCCCCCAAAATAAACAAAACAAGGTTAACCACCCATAAAGTTGTATACTTTCGAGATTGAAATGAGAATGGAAAGAATTAGTCAAAACAAAAAATAATAACAAAATCATAATCACAAAGACATGAATTTTGCGAGTTAATTTTTCACCAACCCAAATCCAGCAGAACAATAAGAGATACATAGACCTCAATTCTCTACAAAATAAATAAATAAATAAAATAGAATAGAATTCCCCTTTTAGGCTTTTACACACACACACACAACGCTGGTAATTTCCACGAAAAATCCATTCATGAAGCCGTAAAAATAGAATTTTTGAAATAAAGGGTTTAAGGAGATATGGGTGAGAGGGAAGTGGTAAGAGACCTGCGCATTAGAAGCTTTGGGATTTCCATTCTTGGGTGTGCCTTCACTTTCTTCGACAACGATCATTTGCCCATAAAAATCACTCTTTAACGATGATGATGATGATCTCAAGGACGGGGGTTCTAGTTTCAGAGATGGAAACCGCCTTAGAGCAGAAGAAACGCCACCTGATTTATAATTCCAATTATTCGGAAATAAAGAGATCCGATGATGATATTGATGATGATGGTGATGATGAATACATGGGGTAATCAGATTACTTTTGCTCAGAACTTCAGCCATGGAATTCACCACAAATCTGATATCCAAAGCTGCCTCCTTTTAATTTAATTTAACAGGCCCAAACAACAACAAAAAAAAATAAAAAAATACACAGGGAAAACAAATTCAAGCGAACCCAGAAAAGAGCAGAGAAAATGGAAGGAAATAGAGTTTCCGCAGTCGTAGAGAAACCTTTTTGTTTGAGAGAAACAGAGAGAGGATAAAGGCTTTAATAGAATTGCTTTCTCTTTAAGTAAAGGGAGGAACCCTGTACATGAAAAAAATTGTATCGTGAGGTAAATTTAACTTCGGGGAAGAAAACAAAAACAATTTTTCGAAAAATTGCTTTCAAAAAATGGGCGAGGGGTTAATTTTACTTCGGGGAGGAAAGAAAACAAAATTAGTTTGGTATTGTGAAAAATTGCTGTCTAGAAGACGCGTAATTTCTTGACTGTTGGGCTTTTTTTAATGCCGACAGTTTTTTTGGATGTGAATCGGACAGTGGATATATTTCGTCATGCTTGACGTGGACGCTACACATGTACATTGTAGAGTGGATTAGGATAATTTTAGAACTGGGCAGGCCGGTTTTTATGGCGGACGGGCGATGCACGTGACCCTCTAGATTTGCAACACGCGGCACCATCGAGCCTTGATGTTTGGATAAAGATAAAAGTCAGTTGCTTTGCCAACTCACGCCCGTCCCCTCCTTATTTATATCAAATCAATTTCTTTTCTTTGTTAGTAAATAGTTCTTCAAACTAGGATGCAACTCGTAACCAATCAAATTGGGAATCGGATCGGATTAGAATCTATCCGAATTAAATTCAAGTTGGTCTTGATTTTAATTTTTTAATCCGAATTTTAATTCAGATCGGTCGTCGAATTTGACCTTTTAAAAACCGTTTCAATCCAAAATCCGAATTCAATTCTCATACTTATTTATGTGTACACCAAAAATCATAGTAATGATCGATTTTTTAAAAAATGTCATTATTGAAAAATTATTATACTATGATATTTTAAAAAATATTAGAATTTTTAATTATTATGGTTTTGTTTGTTTTCTTATATAAAAAAGTTTCTCCTTTTGGAAGTTTTGGATTATTAGACTAAACTTTTTTATTTTATTTTATTTATGGTTGCTTTATATAATAGTTAATACTTAATTGTTATTTTGTTCGATTGTTTAATTATGTGGAAGTATGAAATTTATATTGTTACTTACTATAACAGAGAAAAAATCAAATCCTTACGTAGCTATAATTGAATTGAATATTATAAAATTTTAAACATTTTTCTTTTAACTAAGAACCGTGGTCCAATCTAAATTGAATTAGGATTGATCCAAAACTGTTTAGAATTGAATTAAGATTGGTCCTAGTCCTTGAAATCCTAATCCGAATTAGTTTGGATTGGTCCTCATTTACTCTCAATCCGGTCCAATCCGATCTGAGTTGCACCCTACTTCAAACCACAATTATTTGTATTATTCTCTTGCTTTGCACCACTTCTTTCCCGCAAGCAAAGGCATACAAATGTTTGAGAGTATTTCTTTCATAACACTCATCATCATGTGTATGTTAGGCCTACACATCATTTGATATACACTAAAATCAAATTTTGAAGAAATTATTCGGTGTGCCGCTTGCCCGGTTATATATAACTTCTAAGATACATAATACTCGTCATGTGTATGTTATATATACCGGCATACCAAATAATTTTTTCAAATATTTTGGTACTTCAAATGGTACTAAATGGCATCAACATTAAATTTTGGTATTTATATGCTTTAATGAATTAAAAATACCAAAATTTTGCATACCATTGAAACAAGCTATTTGGATGTCAATGCCAAATCTTAATTATGGTAACTCACATAACACTCCATTGGAGATGCTATTAGAATTTTTTTAAAGCATTTATATAACATATAAAAATGACTACCTTTCAATTCAACTCACGTCAATATTGAAATTTTGAAAATTTACTTTTCTTATCTGCTAAATTTAATTCTTGAAAATGAAATTGATTTTCAAATATCAAATCTCAAAGCTTCAAGTAAGGTTATGGGGCATGAGACTTTGAAGGCATGAAGCAAAATCTTAAAATGGGGGGTTCCACAACATATTGACACAAAAATATGGTATAAAATATTTAACTACCCATAGTCTTTTGTTTGCTAGCTCAAAAATGGACTTTTGGATATAAAAAAATTTTAATTTTAATTTTTTAGGCATCGTTTGAATTTATTTTTTATAAGTGCTTAATTGCTTTTTTAAAAGTTTTTTAAGAAATTATGTATTGCAAATTTTAAAAAAAATAAATATGTACTTATGAAAAATAAATTCAAACTGTGCCTTAGTAAATTGAAAAGAGGATGGTACTTTTAGATAAAATATAAATCAAAATGGGAGTCTCATTTTGAGTTAATTTTTATCCAAAAATTTCAAATTAGGTCACGGCTCCCAGCCATGTAATACCATCCCCAGCCGCAGCCCAGACAGAAGAGAATCTACTTAACTACTGCAGGTATCTACGGGAAAAGGAACAGAGAATCTCATTACTATTAACGAAGATATGCATCTTCGTCTCCACCAATCCACACCCAATTCAATCCGTGGCTCAATATTCAGCACCACCAGTACCAGTAGATGCAATCCCCATCTTCACCAACTCTCCACTCCCCACACTCCTTTTTTAACTCTCCAAAACTCCACTTTCCTCACTGTAAGCCCCATCTCCACTCCCTCCAACCACCGTTTGATCCCCATTTCAAGGCGCACAACCCACAATACCTTGGCACTTCCCATTACTTCTGACAACGGCGACAATTATGAGCAAGTCCAAGGAGAAACGGATCAAGAGAAGAGCTTCTGGGGTGCTGTTAGTTTGATCATTGGCACGGCCGTTGGGCCTGGAATGTTGGGTTTACCCGCTGCTACCATTACATCTGGCCCACTTCCCTCAACCATTGCCATCCTCCTCTCATGGATCTATGTTATCTCCTCTATCATCCTTGTTGCTGAGCTCAGCTTTGCCACCATGGAAGAAGATGGGGTTTCAGAGGTAAGCTTCAGTGGTATCGCAACTAAGGCATTTGGTACTCCTTTTGCTTCTTTTGTCGCTCTTGTTTATGCTTCCCTCAGTTTTTCTTTGTTAGTGGCCTGTGTCTCCGGCATCGGTGCTCTCGTCTCTCAGTGGCTTCCTTGGATCAATCCCCTCTTAGCTCACTCTCTGTTTCCTTTCGCTGTTGGAATTGTAATTGCCTTCTTTCCCTTTAATGCCATTGATGCTGCTAACAGGTTTCTCTGCTTTGTCTTGCTTTTTTCCATAACTGCACTTGTGATCATTGGATTATCTGTGGCAAGGAGCAATTTAATAGGTTCCTTCGCTCGCGCTTCCTGGGCTCTTTCGTCAATTTTGCCTGCTATACCTGTCACTGTACTCACATTGGGGTTCCACGTAATCACCCCTTTTGTCTGTAAGATTGCTGGGAACTCTGTACATGAGGCTCGTAAAGCTATACTGATCGGTGGGGCTGTTCCATTAGTTATGGTTTTATCGTGGAATTCGATTGTTTTGGGGTTTGCAGGGACTAACACAGCTGCGTCGTTAGCGGATCCTATATCACTCTTGCTTTCTGTCAATCCCTCTGCTTTACCTGCAGTTCAAGGCTTTGCATTTGCAGCTTTGGCAACTAGCTTCATAGGGTATGTGGTTAGCTTCCCAAAACAGCTTCTTGATACCTTGGAGTTAATTTTTGGGACAAGCAAGTCCAATGAAGACAGATGCTCTCAATCGCAAATGGGTTCTAATGAGAATGGAATTGGAAGAGTTGGGTTGGTTATTTATTCGGGTGGAAATGCAGGGAAGGTTTCGTTTATTGGATTGAGGCCTGTTCCTGCCTTAGAAGCTAAACCCGCCACTTCAAATACATTCCAAATATTTGTAATGCTGCTCGTGCTTGTTTCTCCGGTTCTCATCGCATCTTTCTTCCCTTCAACTTTCTCTAGAGCTCTTGATTTTGCTGGTGTTTATGCAAACTGCTTTCTGTTTGGCATTCTTCCTCCAGTGATGACATACATGTACCAATCCAGGAAGAAACTCGGGTATTTTACAAAGTCCCAGTTTTTTTCGGCTATTTGCTACCTTTATAACAACTTTCAGCGAATTGAAAGTTTACAGATAAATGTAAATGAACTACATGCTAGGATCCTTGGTGCCTTAGTGCAGTACTTGAATATGCATATTGCTTATTGTCTAAGGTTGATCTCATATTTATCAAAAGCCGCAATTCTTGATAAAAATGATATTTGAATACTACTTTCAATACTCAGCTCACATTTTTACCGGTCCATCTATTTCAGACACTTGCTCTGAACAGTCAAATCTCTAGGTCCCTACTGACTTCTCAAATCTTATCAACCCACCCCCCAAAAAATAAAAAAAATAAAAAATAAATAGTGTAGACCTCTATACTGGAATTGCATACGTTCTCTTATCCTGCATATATACTGCACAAAAAGAAATTCAATCCAAGTTTTTTACATTATAAGCAATGGTAAAACAGAAACTAGCTGCTGCTAATTCACATGGAAATTTTTAGAAGATATGGTGAATTTTTCATTGAACTGCAACAGTAGTACTGGTGAAATTCCACATTCAGGGTATATTGGCAATTTCAATATCATTTTCAAGGTTCAATTAGAGTACCCTTCAGAAGCTTTTCTAGTATGCAAATCATCATTGAATGAGGCAAAGTTACCTTCACATTTGCTATCTTTGATTAACTTTATATTGCTAATCAGTATCAAAGGAAAGGATTGAGTAAATGATTGCATCTGAGAGACGGCTTGAATTTTGCAGGTCATCCATCCTGCCTGGGGGGGATGGCGCACTTGTACTACTCTTTGGCATCGCTGTCATATTGGGAATTTGGCATTAGATGGGTACATGCAAGATCTAAAAGCGAAACAGTTTTCTCTGAAAAGGATGAAGCTAACGTTGAAATTTGTTAGTGAGTTGAAGAGATTCATCTTGGTACCGCTTAGGTCCTTATTATTGTCAGCCTTATCAGGTATTTCTGCTTATTGGGAAATTGCATAATGAATATTATTAAATTTCCAATTCATTAAGGTCAAGAAATTCAATGAACGAATTGCAAAGTAATGCTGAGGCTTGATTTAAGTAGATTATTATTCTAATATATGTATATATACAAGCGTATGTTGCACTTGCAATTGTGTGAATCATTTGGTGGATATGTCCTACTGAGTTCCTAAGTATGTGGGGGTTCCTCTCCTTATATTAATTTTAGATTTTGTTTATAGAATCTTAGATTTTTTGGCATCATGTGAGAGATGGATGTTTTATGTCATTTTTTATCATAGAAGTTAGGTGGCATATATTACAACTGAAATCTTGTGATTACATCAAATGTGGACCATGACCAGGCCAAAATATTAAGCAACGAAGACTCTCTTTGGTACCAAATGATGCAAACTACAATACAGCATTGAAAAAGTATATATATATATAGAAAAATGTTCTAATGAGCATTTGCTGACTTTAAGCTAAAGTAAGCAAAGAACACAAACCCTTGGATTGGAATCTTGAGATGAATCTTCCATTAAGTGAATAGGAATCCAAGGGCTTGTGTTATTTGCTGACTTTAACTAAAGTAAGCATTTGCTGACTAGATCATTTCTGTATATATATATATATATATATATATATATATATATATATATATATATATATATACAGAAATGCTACTAAACGGTCGACCGTTTAGTGTTAGACACGGCTGACTGTTTGTAGGCCGTTAGATGGGAGGGAATAATAGGGACGGTGGAGATTAGTTTTTGAGAACAAAAAATCTCATTTTCACATACCCAAACAGCCGAAACCCCTTCTCATCTCACACGGTCCCCTCTCTCTCCACGGCGACCCACTCCGACCAGCCACTCTGGCGACACAGAGGTCCCAAGTCTCCCGCTCTGTTCTCTCTCTCACGCTCTCACTGATGGCAGCAACGGCTGAGCTCACCTAGCCGAAACCCCAAATCAGACCCTCCCTTTCTTCACGTCGATGTGCTTTTTGACAGGGAGGAAGCCGAGCGAAGAAGAGAGAGAAAGAGAGCGAGAAAAAATAAGGGAAAAAGTTGCAGAAGGGGAGGTTTGGTTCGATCTTCTTCTTCTTTAAGAGGTCCGCCATTAAAGCCTCTACAACAGCACTTTCCCATGTGACCTCAAAAAAGAATCAACATTTTTAGAGAGAGAAAGTCTACAGTTAGAAAGAGAAAGAGAGAAACGAAGAAGAAGAGTGAGACTCGTCGCTGGCGTGGTGTTTGATTTCGAAAAAAATATTTCGATACGATTAGGGCAGGAATTGGATCTTGTGGTATATGTTTTTGTTCGACTCGAAGAATCTATGGTTTCTCCGACATTGTGTGATTTTTCTGAAGAAAATCTCTAGGGTTCATCAACTCTGCCTCCGATCTGAATATATTCATTTTCTGTGAAAATGGTATTGATTTTGAATCTTTATGGCATTTTTGTTTTTAATCTCGAAGCTCTAAATTTCTGTTAAATATATTTAATTTTTGTTTTTTTAAGAGCAATTTGTTATTGTTTTGATTGATACCTCTTGGTTTCTCATTTCTGAGCTTGCTGGACTGATCTGGGCTTAAATTTGAATGATTTATTAGCAGAAACGAAGATTTAGTTCATTGACTTGATTAGTTATGAGGGTATATTGAAATAACTGGTTTAGAAATTTCAGAAATGCTAATTATTGGAGTTCAATTTTTGGGTCACTCCCACCAATTTCTTTGTCAATGTCGCAGTAAGCTCATCAAAATGAGCTGATTTCTGTAATTTGAAGTTACTGCCTAGTATTACATTGCCAAGTTTGTTCTAGTATAGAACTATCAAATACTTGGTTAGTCTCTTATCAGCTTATTTCTTTGGCTTGCTATGATGTTAATTGAAATGACTTAACTAAGACCACTCCATAATGCAACCCGTGTTCACAGAATTTTCGGCTAGGTGAGCTCAGCCGTTGCTGCCATCCGTGAGAGCGTGAGAGAGAGAACGGAGAGGGAGACTTGGGAACTCTGTGTCGCCGGAGTGGCTGATCGGAGTGGGTCGCTGTGGAGAGAGAGGGTGGAGAGAGAGGGGACCGTGTGAGATGAGAAGGGGTTTCGGCTGTTTGGGTATGTGAAAATAAGATTTTTTGTTTTCAAAAACTAATCTCCACTGTCCCTCTTATTCCCTCCTATCTAACGGCCTACAAACAGTCAGCCGTGTCTAGCACTAAACGGTCGACCGTTTAGTAGCATTTCTGATATACATATATATATATATATATATATATATAGAGAGAGAGAGAGAGAGAGAGAGAGAGAGAGAGAGAGAGAGAGAGCAATGTTTCAATCCAAGAAAATCCCGGCCTCCAACAAAATTTGCATTGATGGTAATGACATGGGCGCATGCGCATGGTGGGCTATGGCAAAGAGTCAGAACAATCTTGACAATTAGACGGAGAACGTTTTGAGGGACTTGGAAGCACACGTATTTTATTTGTCAAAACATATCGATGCCGCCCACTCTTCTCATCATCTGCAATAATCACAACAAAATTAATGCATGAGCTGCTGATCGATTTTACATATTTACATTCATTCATTCCATTGGAATTAATATTATTATAACCTCTCAAACATGCAATTAATTATTTACCTTCAACGTGCATTAATTACTGATTAATTACTGAGAGAGAGAGAGAGAGAGAGAGAGAGAGAAGGGAACTCACTGGTTTGTGGGATTCTTGTGGGTAATTCAGCGATGGCACTAGTGTTTGAAGTGGACGATAGAATCAAAAGCAAGGGGATAATAAAGACAACAAGGGAGGCGGCCTTGTGAACCATTCTGCTGCTGCGAGATATTACAAGATTATTCTGCATCCCAAATCCCTATAATATGTATACGTATATATAGGGTCTTGACAGACAAACGTTAGTGGATAAAACTGAAAGTCTACCATATCTTGGTCAAATTGGCTGGCATGGATATGTAGCCGCCGTCTTGGTTCGAGTCGAGACATTAGACCAATTATTTAAATAAAGGTTTTTTTTATATTTATTATAAATAATAATAATAATAATTAACTTTTCATATAGTAAGAGCTCTTTTTTTGGAATTATTTGATTTATATATTTTTCTCTTCTTTTATTTCTTTTAAGTTTTTAATATCAAAAAAATGTTTTCAAACAAAATAAACGCTCTCTTATAATAAAAGAAGAGAAAAAATTTTAAAATACACATCCCACATATAAACTTATGTAAAGTCGTACTCATGTATATATATATATATATATATATATACAGAAATTCTCTTATGAGGATCACCTTACTTTAAGCTAAAGTAAGCATCTAACAGTAGAGCCGCCTGTGATGAAATTTTGGAAAACTGACCGTTGGATTAGATACCCCTATAATGTATGTCATGCCTGCCAAAAATCACAGTGATCCAACGGTTAGTTTATGAGAAAACTGACTGCCAAAAAATGATAACATTTTAAAGAACAAAAAAATCATAGTTTTTCACAGTCAGTTTTCTCATAAACTAACCGTTGGATCACTGTGATTTTTGGCAGGCATGACATACATTATAGGGGTATCTAATCCAACGGTCAGTTTTCAAAATTTCATCACAGGCGGCTCTACTGTTAGATGCTTACTTTAGCTTAAAGTAATGTGATCCTCATAAAAGAAAACCTCTCTATATATATATGCATGCCAAATATGGCTAAGCACATAACAATAAGGTTGAGACTTGGAATGTATTCGAGGCCCATGGATGTTTGTTGCCATTTGCCTTAATGGGCTAATGATTGGACCAGTCCATGTCTAGTGACTAATTCCACTATTTACAAAAGAAAATGTATTTTTATTCTTTTAAATAACTTTTGTAAATAATGTGTTTGCTATTGTAAATTTGGTGGATGACCACCCATCTTCTACCTATGTAACCTCTATAGCTTTAAGGCTTGTAACCTATGTTGAAAAGGGCACTGCTGCTGAAGACTTCTAGGACAAGCTTGTCTGGCAAGACTTCTAGGACAAGCTTGTCTGGCAAAACTTCTAGGACAAGCTTGTCTGGCAAGACTTCTAGGACAAGCTTGTCTGGCAAAACTTCTAGGATAAGCTTGCTTCTAGGACAAGCTTGTCTTGCAACTTGTTTATTTGATTTCAGCTATAAATAGGTGTGTGTAGTGTAGTGCAAAGAGTGTGGAATGAAGATTAGGCCTTTTGAATAAGACACATGCAAGACACCATTTTCTTCTCCTATCTCTTTTATTCTATTCTTCTTACTTTTACAATATTTGCACTATAATATAATTTTATCCATTTATTAAAATGATTAAACTATATAATAGTCACAAGAAAATTATGTAATAATAATAGTGGGTTCATTGACTGAAAACGTGGTAAGCGACCAAAATTGATTTGAAACGGTCTCGTGCTTATGATGCAAGCAAGCTATAATTATTATGAATTGAATTAGCATCTCATACAACTTTGACCAATTCACATTCAGTACTGTAGCACACCATGTACAAGGTGGGGAATAAAGAAACAATTAAGGTGAAAATTTAACCAGGGGGGTAACAAGATTGAAAGAGCTAATGGGCACCACCAAGTCAGCTATCTGGAGTAAAAGCTTCTTTACAGCTTCCTGTAATCTTCACTTTACATGCATCCAGATCTAATGGGCACCACCAATTGCAATGCTGGGCCTGAAGCGGCACTGCCTAAATAACACCCGCATCCCACCCCACGCAACTGCCCTGTATGCCAAATTAAACATGCTATAAAAAAATAAAAAATAAAAAAAAATGTAATTTTAGATAAATATTTGACATTTGTCCACTTCCACAGTCACAGGATGCGAGGTCCAACACTGAGAGCAATAAAATGGCACAGCTAATTGTCCTAAACTTCTGTTTGTTGAGATCTCCAGCAGACCCCACCCCTCTGCCCAGTTATATAACTCATGCATCCAAAATCCCTACGTAAACATAAAGTTTGCTCATGTACTCATGTAGTAATGTCATCAACGGAGAAGCAACCCTATTGGTTAACTTTGAGAATAGTCGAGCTCATAACTCAAACACTTGCAGCATCACACTAAGGGTTCGTTCGCTGGTTGTCCAGCTGGCTTGTCTACCATAAAAAATAATGAGGTAATAATCAATGAACAACTAATCATGAGAGCTGTAGTACAAAGGGCTTCCTTCTGTGGCAGCGTATTTATTTAATTGGCTTTGGCAGACGCAGGATTCCGCCCAAACTGGATTATCATAGGCTTTCCTTTGAACACATAACCGTTTGCTAGATTCTGCAACCAAGGTTGTAATTGCATAATAAATGAGTAATTTATCACCACTTCAGCGAAAAAGCCAAAAAAAAAAAAAGAAAAAGAAAAGAAAAGAAGGAATAGAGAGATCTAATTTAGTGGTTAAGCAAAACTTCATGCTACTCTTGATTAGTTAAACCCCCATATCTATTCAAGCTCCACAAACCTAGGGCATTATCCTCCCAAAAAAAAAAAAAAAAAAGGAATCAATTCCAGAATTTCTTTATTATTCTCCGCCAAAGATATCTTCATAAAAGAGAAATAAGTAAGCTTAGTTTGATTACATAAAACAAATAGACCTGACATGATATGAAGATCATAAAATTAACAGAACCCACAGACTCAAAGACCTCGCTTATTTAACAATCTGCTTATCCAACGGGATAATGATGAGATGTTTTCATTCTTTTCTTAATGGACAAAAGACAGATTTATAGACAATAAAACTATATCATCTGTGAATTGGAGCAATGTTTCCCCGAGCATGGATCGTTGGTAGAACGAGAAAAGGTATACAAACTTACAAAGTACTACTTACCTTTGAAAAATGGTGTAATGTGTAGGCTGATTTATTTGCACAATCAAAAGATGATACGCTAGTTCAGAATACATGAGAGGTTTTTCTTATCATAACCTATGGAATTGGAAAGGTATTTAATTTGAATAATTGTATCATCATTGAAAAGTCAAGAAACGTGTTAATAGGAGAGAAATATGAACTACATTTGATATCGTGGTAATATGTTTCAGTAACTGGATCATCAGAATCCATAACACCTGAATGTTAGTGTTAGGCCCCGTTTGGATTAGCTTTGTCTAAAAGCACTTTTAGATTTCAAAATTAATAATAATAAAAAATCACTTGATCTAAGAGATGCATTGATAATCACTTTTAAACAACTTGAGGGATGATAGAATGGTTGGCCTAAAATAACAATTGTGCTGGGCCCCCTAGCATTCACCACGATCACTTCCAGTATGAAAATTTTGATATGTGAAGAGATGGTTTGGACATAATTTAAAAAAAATATCAGTTGAATTAGGCACCGTTTGGATTTGTTTTTTATAAGTACTTATTTGCTTTTTTACAAAGCAAATAAGTACTTATAAAAAATAAATCCAAATGGTACCTTAGTTTTCCAAAAGTTATTTTAAGCAAAGCTAATCTAAATGAGGCCTTATACACAATGGTTGAAAAATTAGATTACATAAACGGAAAGGTAAAATACTTCAACCATATTTGGATTAATTGATCACATAAAAATTGAACCTTTAACCTTATTTATAAAATTAAAAAAATCTCCAAATTTTAAAAGATTTTAATTATTTCCTTCAGAAAATTAAAAATAAATTTAAAGTCAGAAGTAACTATCATATGAAAAATCAGTCATCATAGACAAAATTTGAACAGAAAAACCCAAACGACTACATTTTATTACTAAATCTGGGATGTATTTTCAAGTATATATTATTAATCACATAAAATAGAAATTAAATTTAAATTCCAACATTACAATCAATCAATGAATCTGACCTAGATTGATCATATATATGAAATCCCATCAATCTATGAATACGAGTAACATAAGTTTTTTTGTTTTTCGAAATTAACTAAAAACTTTAATTTTTCATAAGACCCACAAACTATAGTTTCATTTTAAATAAAAATAAAAAATCATTGTGGATCCATGAAATTGACTCCTAGTCCATAAATCTACATCACTTACTGTTTAATTCAACAATTTTATGGCTGTAAAATGGCAAATCCAACAAAGGATTATGGTTTGTTTCTCTTTTGATTCACATTCAACACCAAAGCTTGTGCCCTGGCTCCATTTATGGAGAAAAAGATTCTACTTGATTTTGCCATGATCTGTATGATGGTTCTTATTTATCATTTGGTGGTGGAGAGACCCCCTGCAGAGGAGGGGGCATGGGGATTCTAGGGAAATCAGGAACTTGAAAAGTGATGTGATGAAAATTTATGTGAACAAGTAAATCAAGAAGTTAAAGTTTACCACTTACCCTTGATTTAGTGATAGACTTTCAAAAGTATGTTCAAAGCTTGAATCAATCAAGATGAAAGACTACTGAGAATTTTGGGGCCCGTATTTGCTGTTGATCTGATACGGGATCAACACCTGTTGATCAGCCACTGGATGGCTGCCACGTTTGCAGTTGGGCGCATCTAAAGGCTGTGGTAAAAAATGCATCTCATGGCTGTCGTTTTGGGGAGAAAAATGCATGTTAACGGAGTTAAGTTGGCTTTCTCTACTTCCCCATTTTAGCAGACAAACAACAGAAACATAAGAGATTTTTCTCAAGAACCAAACGCCCATTAAGCCTGAAATTTTGAGATCCTAGCGATCTAAGAAGCTCCATCATCTCTTGCTTCATTCTCTCATTCAACACTTCTCTCATGTCTAGTGTCATCTAAAGTATTCTCAATCTGTCTCTCTCTCTCACTAGAATGGCATACAAAGATGAGCAGAGTGTGTGCAGAACAACACCCCAAGCTGTAAATGGCGATGCCACCACCAACACATCCTTCCCAGCCACCAAGGCCCAACTGTACGGTGCCACCACCAACCCATTCTTGCTCTCTTTCTCTAAAACTAAACAAAAAAGGAACAATATACCTAAAAATGGAAACCGGCTCAAACAAATGAAATGTGATTTGGGTTTCCATGAATACCTTCTCTCTCTCTCCATTGTTTATCATTTGGGTTTAAAATTTGGAAGACAGAGTCCCAATTTCCCAAAATTTTCTCTTCTATATTCCTGCATCTGGTCAAAAATGTTCTCGAAGATTTCTTGTAGAAAATGAAACTTCAGTTCAATTGGTTTGAGATTTATATAAAAAAAAAATAAATAAATCAAATCCAAAGAAAGATCTGAAGAGTGGAATAAAAGAAAAGAAAAAGAAACAGAAAAAAAAAAAAAAAAAAAAAAAAAAAAAAAAAAAAAAGAGGGAAGAAAAAAAAAAGAGGAAGGAAACAGATTGGGTTCACTAGCTAGCTATTGAAGAAGGGTACTCTTGAAGTTTTGCTGTAGCTTCTTCTCTCTCTAGAAAGTGGTGAAAAGTTGGAAAGAGAGAGCTTTAATCAATCTCAACTGCTGCTAACGTGTCATGTGGTAAAAAAGAATTCTCTTGACGTCCGTTAATGTTGGCTTATTGCCCAAAATGATATGCATGAGATGCGTTTTTAACCACAGCCTTTAGATGCCTCCAACTGCTAATGTGTCAACTATCCAGCGGTGGATCAACGGGTGTTGATCCCGGGTCAGATCAACAGCAAATCCGAACTCGGAATTTTGCTAGTGAGAACTTGAGCTCTAGCGAACACATGGATGTCAGAATGTTGGGAGAGATTAACATGGAAGGAGCTCAAATGGAGCAACTCATTGATTTACCTTCGTCTCAATCAAACCTCTTTGCATTTTGGCAGGGTCAACTCAAAATGAAAGGGTTTGAGTTGAAATGGATTAGTATAGATTTTATTTTATTTTGTTATTTGTTTTTTTAATCATATGGAAGTACAAATATATATTGTACCAAAATAATGAAGGGGGCCCGTCCAATTAAGCAAATCCAACAAAAGCCCCACATATCTCTTGAAATAAAAAAAAAAAAACGAAAAAAAGAAAAAGAAAAAAAGCAAGGGTGTTGGAGCATCTGAAAATATATTGGGAATAAGACCAGGTGTTACTAATCACTTTGCCTTTCAATTCCTCAAGTTTGGATTCTAGGTTGACAATTAGGTCCACTTTTAGTGCTGGTAAGGATTCTGAGAGCAGTGAGGAACATGCAGCACATTTTCCACAGAATCCAGTTGATCTAAAGTCGAGGTATAATATGCCTGCAGTATTGGGATGCAAGGGATAAAGAGAGGGTGGAGAATCTTAGTGGGAGAAGTTTGGGTAACTCAAATTCAACGATTTGAACACAGAAAGCGTCAGACTGAAACCAGTATGCCTACGAGGAAAATAGTCAGAATAGAGAAGAAAATCTTGCAACTTCTGTAAGGACAAAAATATTGTTAAGGATATAATGTCATTAGTGAATTGGCAAGTAAGCAACGATAGAACATATTGAACCAAGTTCATTTCCTCATAATTTGGTCAGGGGGAGGACTTAAATAGCAGTGTTTATTAATTAGTTCCCTTAATGCATCACTAGCTTGCTTAAGACAATATTTACAACTAAAGCATGTAGGAAGGAACTAACCATAACAAAATATACTAATCTGTACAAGTCAACATATACTCAGAGAGAGAGAGAGAGAGAGAGAGAGAGAGAGTTGGCATATCAAATTGCACTCTGTGATATACATACCAAAGCATGATGGGCTAGCTCAACCGATGGAAATGTCACAAAAGCTTGGCCCCTCATTCTTCCCTCCTGAAACCCAAAAGTTGCAACTATTTTCATGTTCAAATATTAGGCAGTTATAGTATTTTAATTTAGATGCAAATTGATAGCAAAGAAATCACAACCATGGTCAATATGGTATGCCACGTCCCCACACTTTGTTTAGTGAAATAAAATCTTCCCAACAAAAAGGCTTTGTCAATATTTTCACCATTATACACATAAAATCATTTAATTTGGCGAGATTTATCATTATATCACACACAACTTATGAGGGTTATGAGGGTTCTAACTAAGTAAGAGTGACATTAACATGCCGATAAAGATCTATAACTTATTTCATTAATTTACCCATAACTTATGGATGCTATTCTTAATGGCCAAATAACAATCAAGCAAGAAGGCTAGGAACGATTATGTAATATGGAATGCAGACTAAACATATACTGTTATTTATTTTTGTTACAACGGTCGGTATAATGTTCCTTTTTGTGATTATTAATGATTCAGTTCTGTTTTAATGATATTATAAGGGTGGCCAAAATTAATAATAGTAAGAGTTGGATTAAACAAGGGCAGGACCCGCCACTTTTCTGGCTTGTTTGACCAGGGATTTGAACAGCCTTAGCCCAGTTTTACCAAACTTGAACCAAATCAGACAACCAGGTTGAATAGAAGATCAGTTTAAAACATAAATACATACATACATATATATATATATATATATATATATATATATATATATATATATGATTGGAAAAAGTGCAATCAAGAAAGAATGAAAAAAAGTGACCCAATTTAAATAGTTCGAAAATGTATAAAGAAAACCAATGACAAGCACTGATATTAGTATAGGTTGATGCTTGACGGGGGAAGAGGGTGAGGGGGCCAGGAAGGTCAAACAGGAAATGGATAGAGCTAGCTAGCAGAGATTTAAAAAAAAAAAATTCTCATAACTCATGATTAAAGTGATGAAATCTTGGTGTCATGAGCCTGGAGTTGTTCCAGCTTGGGAGAGTGACACAAGTCACAACTGACATGATTCTAATTCCTTTCAATTTTAAGGGGAATATGGCTAGTAATTAATATGATTACAAGTCATCTCATGATGGTACAATTAGTTCACTGTAATCTTAGGCACTTTTTTATTTGCAAATATGTATATGAATGTACATACCCACACAAACAAGTTACAGGACCCTGCCAACCCCTAGCCTTCTCTACTTTTACCATCTATTCTTTCCATCCCCTCCTCTTCATGTCTACTTTTGACTAAACCTTGCTCTTCGAGTACTTCAAGAGTGAGTAGTTTAAATGTGATTTTAAAGGATAAATTTATACATCGAACTCAAATGACAATAAAAAGAGCTTGATCTAGTAGTGAAAAGTCAATAAAAAAAAATCTCACCTGCATTAACTTCACGCTAAGACCAGATTTAGCTGCATCCAAGCTTCCGAAAAATGATCCTGCAGCAAATTGCAAGCAAGATAAATAGAACTTCTCAACTTCCTTCGTAATAAAGAATGCAAAGTGCAAAAATGACACAATTCAACAATAAGGTTTGATTCACTTGAACAATTTGTCGAAAAATCATTTCTGAAGAATGCAATCATACAACTTTTTCCCTTCTTTTTCTACAAGCATCAAAGTGCTAAAAAGGTACTACCACACTAAAAGAAAAACCAATTTGGGATTTAGCATGCAGTAGAGTTTCCAAACTCACCAAATACAAAATAGAAGTCATCAGCAACCACGTCTTTAGACAAGTTCTTTATGTACAACACAGAAGCAGGATTCCCAGCTGTATAATTCTGCATAATCCAAGAGAGCTACTCAACAAAGTTATATTTTGCATGTCAACTAAATCCTAGGTCTGTGAGATGTACTCCATTTATTATTAATGATATTCAAGTTCGTTACAAGGGAGCCAGTAAGGCAACCCTATGAATTTTCTGTACAATCAAACCACTCACCAACATCAGAAAATGTTGGATGCGTGAAGCACTTAAAACCCACTAACATGCCCCCAACCCCAAACACACCCCATCCCAAAAAAAAGGGAAAAAGAAAAAGAAAAAAATAACTAAAAGAAAGTAAAAGATCATGGGATGCATGTCAAGAGTAATGGACAAGGATTGAACCCTTTTGAGAAACAAGAATTTCCAAACAACAAGAGTTCCTGCAATTCTATAGATCTTTGTTCAATTTCCTACAAACTACAAAAAATTTAATTTCAACTTTTGAAGTGATCGATAATCTGATATTTAAACAAAGTAAAAGTTTATCTTGTACACTTGAATTGATGTCCTGCTATAAAATTTCATGATCTAGTACACTTCAATAGTGACAAAATTCTAACTCAAAATTGAATATTACTAAGAGTGGATTGATAAAAAAAAATTATAATATGATCCACCCCATAACAGCTAGTAACTTCAAAGGAAGCAGTTTCTTATTCCATCAAAATCATACAATATGCTTACGGGACCAAATATTGCTCCCCCCAACCCCCCCCAAGAATTGATTTCCCACCCCCCCCCCAACCCCCCCCCCCCCCAACATTTGAATATTCCAATTTTACCCATGTGCAAATTTACCATTAAGGACATAATCCCTCTATCTACACCCCACCCCAACTTCAAACCATTTAACTCCTTCATCACCCCCTCTACACCCCATCTCTCTTTCTAACTCCTTCATCACCCCATCTACACCCCATCTCTCTTTCTAACTCCTTCATCACCCCGTCTATATATATATGTATATATTATTGGTTAATCAGTCCAAACCAGATAAGAAATTGCAGAATTATATAACAGACACCCTACCACGCACCAAACTACTAGCAATTAATACCTAGGGAGAGTTTTAGAGTGTGTGTAAGAAAGAGGGGGGGAGACGGAGTCAAGCATAGAGTGAGACAGAGCTAAGAGTGAATCAAAAAAGTGGAGAGAGAAGAAAGATCAAGCTTAGAGTGAGAAAGAGCTGGAGAGTGATTCAAAAAACTGAAGAGAGGAAATAATCAAGCTTAGAAAGACAGAGAGAAGTTCAAAATCCAGAGAGTCAGTGAGAGTTCAGCGTTTAATTTGGGATTCAATGTTAGTCCAAGAGCGTTCAACTCCGAAATCCCCAAAAACCCAAATCAGACCACTTCCTACTCTTCACCCAAACCATTTCTTTGAACCCAAAAACCTTGATTTCTCCAAATGGGTCTCTAAAAACCTATACAAAATCATTACTTTCTCACTCGTAGTTACCACCGTTGCCGCCCTCTTCTTCCTCCACAACATCAGTGATACCACCACTCTCCTCTGCATTGAACCCAAATCCAAAAACCTCAAAAAGATCGAAAACCCTCAAATCAATTGGAATTCAATTGCACCCATTACAAATAAATCCTTGCTCTAGAATTTTCAAGCTGTTGGGCTTGTGGGGGGGGGGGGGGGTGCAGAGAACAAAGAAGGGTTTTGAAAATGGGGTTGGGGGTATTTTGGGAGTAATGGAAGTGTACCTATCAATTAGTGGGGGTTAAAAATAAATGGGGGTGGGAAATAAAGTTTTGGGGTGGCAATATCCCTGCGCTATGCTTATTTATTTCACGCATGCCTGTTTGGACTACAAATTGTCCTATAAGACAAGTGAAGTTTAAAAGAAAAGGATGAAAGAAGCCATGTCTCTTTGGAGAAATCATCTCATAAAAGAAAACAACCACATGGGTAAAATGCAATAGAGCATATCCAGATACTGATAAGGAAGGAAAAGAACAAAAAAAAAAAAAAAAGATATAACATTGTAAGCTATAACTAAATTACGGATAAGTGTTACCGAACACATTTAGGAATAACTAAATTGAAATCTAAATGCCATATCTGTTTTTAAAGGTTTGCATCAAATATACCAGCGTTTCACATGTGTTTTGCTGATTCAATGAATGAATCGGTAAATCTTGTTCTGTGTTTACATGTAGTCAATTCACAGCTCTCAACTCTAATACCTTAAACATGGGAAGTGATAAGATCTCCTCCGGAGGCAACTTTCCACTCTGTAATTCTTCCATAGCCGCATAAGGTTTAAGAGCTAAATCTTCTTTGTCTGGCTCTCCTGATTCTTTCACTATGCTATCATCTTTATGTTCATTCTGATTTAGTTTGGGTGCAATTTTGATCTGCAACCAAACCATGAGGGAAGGTATCAGAAAACTTTGAAAGGAAAGACAAGATCATCCCACAACTCATTTCTCTAAAAAAAGGAAAGGCCACGACCTGTAGCACAGGGTTCTTCTTTTTAATTATCGGAATCTCTTTTGAAAACAAGGTAGCAGGTTTCAGTCCAACGGCCTCATGAGCTACATCTTTATCAACCGCAGGACCTACAATAGCTTCTCGCTTGACACGCTTTCGTCCAGGTTTTTCTACTCTTGGAGCTTTGTCATCAACCTCCTAAAAACTTGAGTTAGTCTCACAAGAATTGAAGTCCTCTACAATTATAGAAAAAGATCATAAACACATGGTTTTCCTCAATGTTTTCTGAAAAGCATATTAAGAACTTAAATTTTGAAGTGTAAGTAGTACATAAAAAGAACACAAAGGAGGATTAATATACCAGGAACACAAGATAGAATTAAATCAGGTAAATGAGGGCCATAAATAGCCAATACACTTGCAATTCCAAAGCCCCAGAATCTGGATGGAGCAATAATTCTATACTCATATGTATGCACACACAAACTTGCATATGTATGTACATATATATAGATGGTATGAGCCTGTACATACATACATATGGTAGGTGGCTCAGGGATTCTAGCAAACTCAGCAGCAAGAGATTACCTCATCCGAAGAATCCATTTCTGATTCACCGCTGGATAGATCTGCCAAGGTAGGCTTTGCAGGTACAGGAGGGGGAGGTGGCAGCGGGGGGGCAGGTACTGAAGGTGCCAGAGGTGGAGTGGGCAGGGCCATACGAAATGGAGCTGGAATATTCATTTTATTCATCAAGTGCAATACCTACCATTGAAAGATTAAATTGTATAAATATAAACCCAGTATACATGTAGTTGACTAGATCAAAACCAGATAATGACACAGGAAGCAGAAGAAAAATCCAAATTGTTCTAGTAGATTTTGCACACGAATAGAAACAACCTGTGTATAGAAGCGAGGAACAGCAATAAGAGCATTGAGAATGTTGGTCAGAATATTTCCATCTGGAGGGGGGTATGCATACCTATAACACGAGGAGATTAACTAGATGGGTCTGGAAATGTCTATGCCTGCAAAGATGGAACTATTTCCAAAAAAGAACTACAAGATACACAGCATGGTATAACCTTTTATCCATATCAAACTACTAGATAATAAATTTGAGCAGTTATAACTTCAACATAATTGATACTATATTTAAGTACAGAAGAGCCAATGGTTCAGAAGGCTAGAAATTCCCTCATAGATCACTTTCATTAAAGCTTCTCACATTACTGAAGTTTATATTTTCGTTGAAACTGCTAATTTTCCAGTGCCAACAAATCAAAATGGGAACTCTTGGTAATGACCTCGGACATTTGAACACATAATTGCAAGTGCTGATCAGGTTTTTAGGGTTCTTTGGAAGAAGAAACAAGGGACCAAAATGAAGAAAAAGAAAAGGCAAGAAAATGAAACTACGAGTGGGCAGCTCATGGTAAACATATGAGATTGCCCTTTTCATAGCCCCACCCCATATAATATACATAAAAAAGTTCTTTAAAGAATGCTTCAAACTCAAAAGGGAGTGAAAAGGGGAAACATACTCAAGGTGAGGAGGAAATGGGTAGTCAACACCAAGTCTTGCAGCAATAGGTTCACTAGCTGGCAGGGGTCTTGATTTGGATCCTTCACTAAGATCTCTGGTCACATTAGCATCCTTCATCAAAGATGTGGGTGAAGTAAAATCCTTCCCAATTTGATCTTCACTTTTTTGAAGCTTATTATCCTCCGGGGGTTTACTAGCTCTCTCCACTAACAAGACTTTACCAAGAAACCTCAGCCTGACCAACCAGAAATAAGACAATAACTCAATGCTTTCTTTTGTACATTAAATAAACATGACTCCATGACACAGTAAATGTTAGGGGAACAGAAAAAAGAGAGCAACAGATGAAACCAAAAAAAAAAAAGGCTCAATAAATTGACCATCTATAGAACCTTTTAGATATATGATCAAACCAGATGGATAATTTCATAAAATAAAAATAAAAGAACTAGGGTATGTGATAGATAGTTACCCATTTAATTGACGCTGTGCTTGAGAAGCCAATGCTTCATTCTTGAAATCCACAAATGCACAGTTTCTCAATCTGCATACAAACAAGAAATATTATGCAATATGCACCCATTTGTCCACATAGATAAACTCAAAAATTGAATTGATGAAAGGAATTTTGGTCACAGGAAATGTCTACCAGTTCTTAAGCATCTGGAAGAAAAAGATGATGCAAGATGGACCTCATGGGGTCTCAGAAACATGCAGGCTTGTTTCAATATGAGCAAGCATTACCCCAGATTCTAATGCATTTGTTGAAAGTTCACATGAATATAAATGGACATATGTGATGACTCAATAGTTGATAAAGGAGATGAAATAAATGCCATGTTGACCACATCATAACGATAACGAGTTAGAAACAAATTCAATCAACCATGTGATGGCTGCATCCAATTGGCCATAACCATCAGAATGGCATCTAACATGCCCTCACTGACTAACTGGGGCTGACTGATTAGTACTACTTCTAACCCTCAATACAACATTATATACTTTCAGTTTGAGGCAAACATTATTAGTAGGGCTAAATCCCAACCATGAAGAAAACAAAACGATAAAACATTCTGACTTTGATTTTAAAAATAAAAAAAAATACAGAGAGGCAGTTACTCTCTTCAGTGATCAATCCAAGAGGAAGCACTTACAGTTGTAAGGACCCATTCTCTTCAATCTTCCACAATCCAATTTGGAGATGACGGTTAAATCTCTTCAATGACAGTAACTTTGGTATTGGGTTGCTAGGTTGCTGCTTGTGCTCTACTATCAAATTTTCATATTAGGGTTTTGGATATCCATAGAGATTATACATTCATTTAAACTTTTTCTCCTACAATTATTTTCTTAACCTACTTAATCTCTCACATTTTGTGCTGCAGCAGAAAGTATCCAATTCCTCACCTATATCCCATAAGAGACCATATCACATTTGGTCTGTACAAGTGCTGTCAGTATATGACATAATTGGGGGAAAACATCATCCACTGGATTTGTATTTGGAAGTCTCTTACTCTTTGATAACACATGAAAGTGTTTTTCCAAGTTACATCTAGTGTTTGGCCTTCAACATTGAAACTAAATTTTTTTTTTCATGACCAAACAAGTCCTTAAAAGTTAAAACTAAACAAGTCCTTACAGTTCTCTTCAATCTTCCACGATCCAATTTAGAGATGACAGTTAAATCTCTTCAATGAATCTTGGGGTTGTAACTTTGTTATTGGGTTACTACTTACGAGGTTGCCGCCTGTGTTCTACTATCAAAATTTCATATTAGGGTCTTAGACATCCGTAGAGATTATACATTCATTTAAACCTATTTTCCTACAATTGTTTTCTTAACTACTTAATCTCTCATATTTTGTGGTTTAGCAGAAAGCATCCAATTCCTCACCTATATCCCATTAGAGACCATATCACATATGGTCTGTACGAGTGCTGTTGGTATATGACATAACTGGGGGAAAATATTGTCCACTGGATTTGTATTGGAAGTCTCCCTCTTTGGTAGCACATGAAAGTGTTTTTCCAAATTACATCTAGTGTTTGGCCTTTTTTGTTATTTGGGATAAAATTTTACACCTTATTGAGTTCCTTGCCAAAAAAAGAAAAAGAAGAAGTATTTTTCTTTTAGTCTTTAACTTGATGTTTAGCTTCTTTTTTTTTTTTCCTCCTTGTCCAATAAGGGGAAGGAACCAAACACAAAAGAAACACATATAAATCCAACAATATTTCTTTGTAAAAAATCTTGATAGAGTGAAGTTAGCAGATAAAACTATAATAATACCAAAAAAGGTCCTCTGTAAACAATCTTGATGTGGTAGAATTATTTCACATGAAATGGGTAAGTGCAAAGTTTGTATTTAAACTATCAATACAGTAAACAGAATCTTAAGATGCTAAATATTAGTCACTAAAATGATATGAAAAAAAAAAAAATTCCAAACCAGTTTTCAAGGGATGATAGGAATGTTGTTTCTCTATACCTTCCACTTGTGCAGGGACGGACTGAGGAAGCACCATAGTGAGAAAAAAGTCGAGAGAGGGTATCATGGGGAATGGCTTCAGGAAGGTGCCGAATTAAAAGGGTAGCTAGTGACTCTGCTTCTAAGGGTTTTGATGTCACTTCTCCTGTGCCTTGATATCCGACATGGTGCATCTGAGGGTTAATGAACAATTGAGAGTGGGGAGCGGCAGCCATCAAAGCTTTCACAGCAGTTACTTTTTCTTCCCTATCATGAGAAAGTATGAAATAAACACTGTAAGTGTGAAAAACAAAGAGAATCATATAAAGGGAAAAGGCCATATTGAAAGAAACTTTCACAAAATCTGAGAAAAAAAAATGACAACACAATATTTTGCGGTTGAATTGATTGTAAACTTCCCTCATTAGATTTACCAGTCATGCTGAGATTTGTTAGACAGTCTGTATAATGTAAACATTATTGTAGATAATTTATGGACCATTAAGTTTTTTTTTTTCCACATTTTTTTCAAACCCTAATGGGTCTTGCAGAGTTTCCTTTTAAGCCCTGATAAAGAAGTAGCTTCAATGGCTGATCAGGAAGAGCAGAATTTACAGGTGATGTTGTGTATTAATACGCAATGATTATTCCCTTAGGCCACGTTTGGATTACTGGCAGAGAGGGTGGAATGGAATCGATTCCATTCCTGTGGTAGTCTGGAATGGAATGAGATTTCCATTCCATTTTCAGCGTTTGGATATTGGCAATCGAAGGGTCGGAATGACTGTCCATTCCATTCCATTTCCTATGTTTGGAAATGACAAGAATGGAATTAAAGTTTTTGTAATTTCTACTTTTATGAGTTTATCCATTTTCTTTGAGACAACCCATCATAGCAAGATCAAAGACCTAAAAATCCCATATTCCAAGCATAAACTGATAGACCATGGCGATCCCAACGAGCACGTATTAAGAACCGGAAGTACGTGGAGTAAAAGGAAGGCATGCATACGTGGAGCTGCAGAGGATGTGGTCTAGTTCCATGGACTAACATTCACTTGGTCAAGCAGTAATTGTTAGTTGTTAGCTATTATCTTGTAGTCTGTTATTTGAGCCTTTATTTTAGGAAGATGTGGTCGTATGTTTAGGGAGAGTTGTTAATCTTTGTTTATTTAAATTCTGTCATATGCGTTAAAAAAAGATAAGCATAATTTACCCAAATTACTTGTGGTTCATTCTCACCCAAAGAGAATTCTAATTACTCTACAATTGTAGCTAAGCTTTGACTAGGACCTATCAGTGGTATCAGAGCCAATGGCAACCAACAAAGAGCGGATTGAGTTTCTGGAATCTGGGCTCTGCGGAGTGAAAGACAACATCCATCAATTGGACATTTCCATATCCGACAGACTTCAACGTCTAGAGGATACCATTAACAAACTGTCCGACGCAGCGCTGTCTAGCAAAGGTTTGTCTAACAACGATGGATCCAGCCATCACAACCATGACCGAGATGGCCAATCTCGCACCACCAGGGAGGAGCACAAAGAGGGGACGGATGGGGGTAGGCAGATTTTTTCGTCGAAAATGGCTAAACTCGAATTTCCAAGGTACTCCGGCGATAACCCTACAGAGTGGTTTAATTGAGTTGCTCAATTTTTTGAGTATCAAGGCACTACGGAAGAGCAAAAAGTGTCCTTGGCGTCATTTCATCTCGAAGGAGAAGCCAACCAATGGTGGCAGTGGCTGTGACGAGCTTACAAAGAGGAGGGGCGAGCAGTTACATGGGCAATTTTTGAGGAGGAGCTGTGGGCACGTTTTGGACCTCCAGATTGTGAGGACTTTGATGAGGCATTATCACATGTTAGACAGGAGGGATCTTTGCGGGATTACCAGCGAGAGTTTGAACGATTGGGGCAACCGAGTTCACGGGTGGACACAAAAGGCATTGGTAGGGACTTTTATGGGAGGTCTTAAACCCGAAATATCAGAGGGAATCCAGATGTTCAGACCAACCTCATTGAAGGATGCTATCAGTCTTGCACGCATGCGTGATGACCAACTCCTTCGTCAACGTAAGTTCACACGCCCATTGCAATTCAACCAACCACATTTGGCTCATCCTGCTCCAGCACGATCTTCTCCATCACCTTCGGTGAAGCGTCTGTCGTGGGAGGAAATGCAGAAAAGGCGAGCTCAAGGACTTTGTTTTAATTGCAATGACAAGTTCACTGTGGGTCATAAGTGTCGAGGGCCGCAACTCTTGCTGCTTGAAGGAAGCACTAGCGCTGGCAATATTCAATGTGAAGAGGATACTGACCTAGCAACGGAAGAACAAATCAATCTCCAGCTAGAGCCAAAGATATCATTGCACTCCTTAACTGGGTGGTCAACCTCCAGAACCATGCGCGTCACAGCAAGCATTGGGCATCACAAAGTTGTGCACATTGACAGCGGTTCAACTCACAATTTTGTTAGTGAGAAGATGGCCAATTTGCTTCAATTACCAGTTGTTCCTACAGAGCCATTCACGGTGCGGGTTGCTAATGGAAATCGACTCTACTGTCAAGGGAGGTTTGAGCATGTGCACGTCCTTCAGAACATTAATTTTTACCTTACTCTTTATTCTTTACCACTAAACGACTTAGACTTGGTATTAGGAATTCAATGGCTGGAGCAATTGGGTTCGGTTGTCTGCAATTGGAAAAATTTGACAATGGAATTCCAGTGGGAAAATCAAGTTCGAAAGTTAAAGGGTATGGATTCGAAGGCCATTCAGTCCGCATCATTGAA
Organism: Hamamelis virginiana; assembly: GCA_017140935.1. Lineage (NCBI taxonomy): Eukaryota > Viridiplantae > Streptophyta > Magnoliopsida > Saxifragales > Hamamelidaceae > Hamamelis > Hamamelis virginiana. Next base: position 180,313 of record JAESVK010000172.1, on the reverse strand, counting down.
GGCGGTTTCTAAAGAATTAAGACAGGGTAGCTCTATGCTTGCACTTTATCTGCAGTCACTGGAGGAAGTGCCGCAGCAAGGCATTCACCCTGACATGCAACAGATTCTGGAGGCCTACAATGACATTATTCAAGAGCCTACGCAGCTTCCCCCTACTCGAGAGGTGGATCACGCCATTCCTCTTAAAGAAGGCACTGAACCAGTCAATGTGCGACCCTACAGGTATGCCTATTTTCAAAAAGCTGAAATTGAAAAGCAAGTTCATGACATGTTAAAACTGGGGCTTATAAGACCAAGCACAAGTCCTTTTTCATCCCCTGTTCTATTGGTTAAAAAAAAATATGGTACATTAATGGCGATTTTGTACTGATTATCGGGCCCTTAATGTCGTTACCATCAAAGACACCATTCCCATGGTCGATGACATGTTAGATGAACTTCATGGGGCATCTTACTTTACAAAATTAGATCTAAGGGCCGGTTACCATCAGGTACGAGTACAACCACCGGATATTCCTAAAATTGCTTTCCGAACTCACAATGGTCACTATGAGTATTTAGTAATGCCCTTTGGACTTTACAATGCTCCATCTACTTTCCAGGCCATTATGAATTCTATATTCCGTCCATATCTTCGTAAATTTGTATTAGTTTTTTTTTTATGACATCTTAATTTATAGCCCCAATTGGACCATGCATCTTGAACATGTCAGACAAGCTTTTGAAATTTTAAGGCAGCACAAATTTTTTCTTGAAGAGAGCAAATGTGCTTTCGGTCAACAAGAATTGGAATATTTGGGTCATATAATTACTTCCCAAGGAGTAAAAGTGGATCAAAGCAAAATTAAGGCAATGCTAAATTGGCCTAGACCAACTAATATTTCAGAATTGCGTGGCTTCTTAGGTCTTACAGGTTACTATAGGAAATTTGTTCGTAATTACGAGACACTGGCTAGACCACTCACCAATCTTTTAAAGGAGGGGAAGTTTGGGTGGACGGAGGAAGCTGATGCCGCATTTAATTCTCTCAAGCAGGCAATGATTTCCACTCCTACTTTGGCTATGACTGATTTTAATTAGCCATTTGTTATTGAATCCGATGCGTCAGGGAATGGAATTGGCGCAGTTCTATCTCAACATGGTAGACCAATTGCTTTCATGAGTCAGGCCTTGGGGGTTTCAAAATTATCATGGTCTACATATGCGAAGGAGATGCTAGCCATTCTTGAGGCCATCCGAACTTGGCGAACGTACTTGTTGGGTAGGAAGTTCTACATTCAGACAGATCAACGTAGCCTCAAATATTTGTTGGAGCAACGCGTGGCCACGCCGGAGCGACAAAAATGGGTGGCAAAACTGCTAGGTTATGACTATGAAATATTCTATAAAACGGGGCAAGAGAATTCTGTAGCTGACGCACTGTCAAGGGTGGATGGCAGTCCAATTCTTAATGCTTTGTCTGTTCCCAAGACCCGCTTGTGGGATGAGATTAAAGTAGCAGCTGTTGGGCATCCTTACATGGAGAAAATTGGCAAACTTGCCACTGAAAAATCAGGAACTCTTTACACGTGGCGCAATGGATTAATTTTCTACAAAAATCGGGTGGTGGTGCCTCCCAACTCTACCATAATTGACAACCTTTTGCAAGAATTCCATGATTCTCAAATTGGTGGCCATTTGGGTGTAATGCAAACGTTCAGACGAATTGCCGAGCAATTTTATTGGCCATCTATGTATCAAAGGGTACACGATTATGTCGCCTCTTGTGATGTTTGTCAACGGGCTAAGGCGGAAACACTATCACCAGCGGGTCTACTCCAGCCACTACCCATTCCGTGTCAAGTTTCGGATGATATAACAATGGATTATATTGAAGCACTTCCTCCATCTAACAGCAAGGATACAATTCTAGTTGTCGTGGATCGTCTTAGTAAATATGCACATTTTGTGGCTTCATCTCATCCGTTTACAGCAAAAACAGTGGCTGAAAAATTCATTGAATATGTGGTTAAGCTCCATGGGATTCCCAGATCCATTATCAGTGATCGTGACCCTGTTTTTCTCAGCAACTTTTGGCGTGAATTCTTCAAGTTGTCCGGCACCCAGCTGAAGATGAGTTCCGCATACCATCCACAGACAGATATGGACAGTCAGAAGTTGTCAATAGGTGTGTGGAACAGTACCTTCGTTGCTTAAGTCACCAACATCCGCGAAAATGGAGCTCTCTTCTTCCATGGGCAGAATTCTAGTACAACACAACTTATCATGTCTCCACAGGAATGACGCCCTTCCAGGCATTGTATGGGTGACTGCCTCCAACTATTCCTCACTACCATGTGGGTACATCGCTGGTTAATGAAGTGGATCAAAATCTAACTTCATGTGATGAATTGCTGCGTCAATTGAAGGAAAATTTGCATGCGACGAGTAATCGAATGAAACAAATAGCCGACTCAAAAAGGCGAGATGTCGAATTCCAAGAAGGGGATTTGATTTTTCTAAAACTACATCCTTATCGGCAACAATTGATTTTTAAAAGGGCATATCAAAAATTGGCCTGCAAATTTTATGGACCCTATCCGATTGAGAAACATGTAGGTAAAGTGGCGTATAGATTCAAGCTTCCAGAGGGGTCCCGTATACATCCTGTTTTCCACGTATCCTTGCTTAAGAAGAAGATAGGAAAATCATGTGCAACCAGTAAAGACTTGCCATCTATTATTGATGAAGGGGAGGTTGTTATGGAGCCATAAGCTATACTGGAAAAATGCTGGGTAAAGAAAGGATCAAGATTTATTGATGAAAGCCTGGTTAAATGGCGAAGACTTCCTGCAGAGGATGCTACATGGGAAAATACTGAAGAATTGCATAATAGATTTCAAGCCATGGACCTTGAGGACAAGGTTCCAGTGAAAGAGGGGGGTATTGATAGACCATGGCGATCCCAACGAGCACGTATTAAGAACCGGAAGTACGTGGAGTAAAATGAGGGCGTGCATACGTGGAGCTGCAGAGGACGTGGTCTAGTTCCATGGACTAACGTTCACTTGGTCAAGCAGTAATTGTTAGTCGTTAGCTATTATCTTGTAGTCTGTTATTTGAGCCTTTATTTTAGGAAGATGTGGTCGTATGTTTAGGGAGAGTTGTTAATCTTTGTTTATTTAAATTCTGTCAGATGCATTAATAAAGATAAGCATAATTTACCCAAATTACTTATGGTTCATTCTCACCCAAAGAGAATTCTAATTACTCTACAATTGTAGCTAAGCTTTGACTGGGACCTATCATAAACTAATCAACAATCTCTTAACCACCCCCTCCCCCCCCCAAAAAAAAAAAAAATAATAAAAAGGGGATCTAATACAAGTCAAGATAACTACAATAGGCTCCCAATCTATTTGTGAAAGAATACAAACAGAAAAATTGAGAGGGATCAGGCAACCTAGAATTTGGATTAATGAAATGCAGGTGTTTCACCAACCCATCTTAGGAAAATAGTGAGTTCCAATAAAGATGGAATCTAAAACATAAATGAAATAGATAAGGTTCTAGACCAACCAGTGCTTCCTCCATAATTAACATCCACAAATGCCTAACCTTGACTAGTCCAGTACAGGATACCCAGATTCAAAATTCCACATGTTTCACACGTAGGCCCTCCTGCAACATCTTAGGCGCAATGTATGCTATTACAAATTATATATGAGCAAAGTTTTTCTGCTGTAGTTCAAAAAAATGTATAGAGCAAATAGTGGTCCCTGACTTAACAAATTATAAAACCTACTGACCCTGCTTTGTCAACTAGAGCCTATTGACACTGCTTTATAAGGATTCTCTCATTAAAGTTTTTTTCTAGCAGCTTTTTAGTCCCAATTTTATTGATGAAACATTTCAATCACAATTGCTCGACACTTTGACTGCTAACCCCAATAATAAAAGTCATACACTTTGAACTTGAATATGAAGTTCAAGAACCACCCACAGATGAAAACTCAATCAAAATACAAATTACACCACAAAACCCAAATTTCAGAAGTGCTAATTGTACTAAAAATCATAGCACCATATAAGAGACTAAAGCGTGATCTGTTCCAATGTCTAGGCAAAAGATTTTATCCTTTTACTGTGGTTGAGTAATTTTGTCAAACACTTAGTTATCCTCTAAATGGTTTGTTCGTGATGAACCAGTAACGTTGTGAATGTTTAGAAATTTTCTAACCATGAAATGATACAAGTATTGATTGAGAAATGCAGTTTCCTAACAAAAAATCAAAACATCTAACAGCCATTATCGATAATACACATTATATTCTAACAAGAACACAAACATAGATACATAAGGAAATAGAGATAAAGGAATGAGAGAGAGAGAGAGCGCGTACCTGTTACTGCGAGTGAGTCAGTGATACCCTGGAACAGTTGAAAATCGTGGATCGACAGAGTGAATAAGAGGGGGTACTTAGTGGAGCCGTAATGAGGGCTTCGGCAAACCTTGTGCAGACTTCAGGAGATTGAGATGAAGAGAGGGACTGTACATCGTTTCACAGATTAAGAGAGAGAGAGAGAGAGAGAGAGAGAGAGAGAATATAGGTGGGAATTTTGATTCAGAGAGAGAGAGAGGGAGGAGCGAGACCTGTGTCGAGAGAGTGGTCTCGTGATCGGAGGAGCTTCGTATTGGAATTGAATGCCACCTAAAAACGACCCACGAGCTTGCGTTGCCATCCCGTGATTTTTTTCATAGAGGTATGATAGATGTTTTTTATTAAATTATTTGATTTGAAAATTTTGATTTAAAATTTGGTTCATTTAATTTTGGGTTTTTTTTCTTTTTTTTTTTTTTTTTTTGTATATATTAGACCTCGATGTAACAAAATGGTGCAGAAGAAATTTCTACATCTTGCCCACTTCAAAAATAAAAAATACTCCTAGAAGGATTTGTCATTTATAAAAATTTCTACATCCTCTTGATCTATATTTTAATCTCCCATTCGCATTTATACACTGGATTTGGTGAGGTAGAAGAATTTTTTATACGTTGCTTCTCGGAACTTGATTACTTGAAGATTGGCTATGCTATACAGTGGTTTTTATTATGGGTATTGTTCAAATCCTTTTCAAAATCACTTTCTATTTGCTTTCAACAACACAATAATCTAAGTATATTTCCTCAAATTTGCAAATACACAAACCCATATATTTGTTTGTTTGTGTGTGTGTGTGTGTATATAGAGAGAGAGATAAAACAATAAGAAGTGATTTCGACATAAGAGAGAGATAGGGAGCCATACACGTTGATTAAAGAGTTTGAGAGCTTCATAGTCTTCATCGACGAGAAAAATAGGAAGATATGGTAGGTAATGCGGGGAATCTCGAATTATCAGATTGGTATTTACAGTTCATATCGTAAGCTAACTTGACCGTCGGAGTGTCCAAGTCGGGCAACTCCCGACGATCTAACTTTCATTTGGAGATCAAAGAATCATGTACTGCTTTTTGCTGATAGTCATACTTCCAGTACCATTAGTTGGCACTATATGTGTGAAACGAACGAAAAACTTTTTATTTTCCTCAAAATCAAAAAAGAAAGATGTCGCTCATGTACACAATCTCATATCTCGAATGGAGGGGTTAACAGTTCAATGATACCATGATAGAAAGACGCGATGAACAAGAAAATAGGCTATGTAAACAATTTGATGAATTAACAGTAATCTTTGAGAAGATTCTTAAATAAAATGAGTAGATCGGACAACAAAACGCGGAGCTCCAAAGATTTGGGATTGTAGCGCAAAATTATCCCCACAACAGATCATGCATGATGCCAATAGTCACCAAACATAAAGTGCCTTTTTTGATGTCTCTAATTTATCTAGATTTCTAATGATATCCATAGTAATAAATAATACTATAATAATGGCACGCTACATGCCCAAAAGTCTAAAATTAGGCTGAAAAATCGTTTTCTTAACAATGACAATGGAGTTTAACTGAGAAAGGAAAAAAATTGAGAAAAAAAAAGAAAGAGATGGATACTGGAAACAGAGACATTAGAGTGTTGCATTGAATATGCTTTCAACATCGATGGTGTGATTGAGGGAAGATGATTAATTCTTAGCAGTGTTAGAGTATACATTTTGACTTTGGGTAGTCCCCGTCCCCATGTTATTGATGAGGCTGCCAGGTGTGTAAGATTCCCAATCATGTCGTATTCCTACCCTTCTCTTAATTTTTTTTCCTAAAAGAGAGGTGAAAGGGGCACAATTAAACCTTGGAGCTCGAGCTTCTTCAATGGTTTTTTACAACATAAATAAAACATTCTACTCTATTCTCAACAACGCTAAATCTCATCATTCACAAGTTCAGTCAACTACTAAGATTCCATTCCGCCATTTTCTATAAATTTTTTAATTAATGTGCAAACTGTCGAAAGTTATTTTTTATTTTTTACCTCAACTTCGTCAATAGAAAATGAGATCGATGCCAAGCGAACACATGCCTTGCAGGGTCGGATGTGGGATTTTGGATGTTCTAGGCGACCAACTAAAATGTTGTCCTTATTATATATTTATTTACAAAAAAAAAAAAAAAAAAAAATTATGTCTAAAATTTTAGTTATTGAACCTTAATTTCTGATAACCTAGAACCTACAATAAGCAATTCATATAGAGGATTTTCAATAGGCTCATCCCAAACCTCTTATCGTCATTACAAATATATATATTTTTTAAAAGATAAAAAAAACTAAAATCAATAATAATCAATTCAAAAAGAGAGTTTTCAATAGGCACACCCCGAACCTCCTATCATTGTTATAAATATAATTAAACTAACAACAATTCTATTCTTCCTCACTCGTGCATCTGACCAATTTGGAATATTAATTTTGAAAAACTGATCATTGAATTCGATATTTCACTTATATGTATCAAGAATGCAAAAAATCACATTAATCCAACGGTTGGTTTTTCAAAAAATAGAATGTAATAGGTTTTTTGCAATTTTTTCATTATTTTATACAATTTTTTTCGTAATTGCAAAATCGACCATTGGATCAATGTGATTTTCTACATTCATTATAAGTATAAGTAGATAACCAAATCCGACGATCGGTTTCTTGAAATACATATTTCAAGTTGGTCAAATGCATGAGGTAGGACAGAAAGGGAGGACAAATAAACTAATAAAGAAGACTTACAATAATCAATTCACAATAAGAGTTTTCAATAGCCTCATTCCAAATTTCCTATCATATACAATACATATATATATTCAGACTTTACCTCTATAGGATGCCTCTAAAAACTGACAAGATATTGATGTCATAGGCGATGGCCTCATAGGCCTGTCCTAGGGCCAGACTTGATGCCTTGACGGATACAGGATTGAAATGGCCAATTTCGAATGGAATTAACAATAATTTTATGTATATTTTGAGGACAAAAACTAGTACTGGTAGATTGAAAAATGAGAAGTACTTATGGTATGGCTACAGTACGTGCTTGTATAACAGTCAAACTATACAGACACACAGCACAAATACCATTTTCCATTACCTCAAACAAATACTAGTTCCTTGAAAAAAAAAAAAAAAAAAAAACCTATGGGCCTGGCTTAGGTGCAGTAGGTTCTTGTCAAAATTGTGCAGCATGAAGCAAACTTTCAAAACACGTTAAAATAAAAATAAAAATAAAAATGTGCAGCATGACTTGTTCTATAGGACAAAATTAAATTTTAGTGTATCCCATTATCCCATGTCACTCGAGGAGGCTTAATTTAGATAACAATCCCATTATGGTCAACTTAATGGGATATTGATTCACATTATTTGTTAATTGAAACTTCATATGAAACTGTACCCAAAGTCAAGCCTTAATCAAATTAGATTAGACTGTTCTTTACCAAATTAAGAAAATGAAACATTAGATTAGATTACAGATTTACAGTCATCATCATACAAAAGACAAACCAGGAAAGAGGATTAAATGCCCAAAAGGCAAAAGCCGAGAAAAAAAAAAATTAAAAAAAGAGAGCCACCATCGGCATCGATGAGCATGAGCAGGCAATGACATGGCAGCCTAACGAAAGCGAGGGAAGGTAAGATATCGACATCCTAGGAGAGGATAACGGAAGGCTTTTTTCTTAGCGCCTGCATCCACCGAATTGGAAGCTTCGTGACCACCGGCCCATTTGAAGAATCGGGTACACCCGGGACCATGCTCGCAAGTGGTCCTTACTCTCCTGCCATGACCACTTTTTAGGTTGTCCGTCCAACCTATTAGCCCTCCTCCCCTCTCTTCTCTTTCTTACATTATGCCTTACTCCGCGTCACGCCTCCGTAAACTAAGTATGAATATGTATATATGGTAAGATCCTTTGACACAAAATTTTTAATCTTAATTTGATACGTGATTTGTAAAATTCAGTATAGAATAAGCATTTTTAGAAATCGATCATTGTAAAATAAACTGTAAAAAATTATGTGAAATTGTCACAATTGATTTTTAAAAAAATCTACCCGTCGAATCAATGTGAATTTTGACCTACATAATGTATAAAAAGAGAATATCTAATTAAACGGTCGATTTCTCAACATACTTATACCGCGTTTAATTTTATAAACTGCATGTAAAATTAAAAATAAAAATTATATGTCAAGGGATCTTGTCCCATATATATACCCTCATAAGAATAACATAGATGCCATTAACTTTAATTACATTTTCAGTTTACCTCAAAATTAAAATAAAATAAACAAAAATACTCTATTATAAAACAACTTTAATTGGAGCTTCCCTTTTGTCCTTTTCATCTTTTCTCATGTCTCCTGTCGCTTTTTTAAACTATATAAAATAAATAAATAAAAATTATTTCACCCATTTAATTCATTCATCTTTAACCACTAATTTCACATGAACTAATTATTTTTATTATATTAAAAGAATAAAAATATTACCTTTATTAATATTAATCACACATTATACACATTAAAGTGGACATTTTGTTCTTTTAACATCTTATATTTATTTAGGTACGAAAGGGTTTCTTTCCCTACCTGTTAATTCATTTATCCACTTTTCCCTATTTCGGTATTTCATAATTAATTCTCTTAATATAAGAGACATTACCTTTAATTTGCCTTTGTATTTTTTGCCCTTTTCTTTTTAAGAGCTTCCATTTAATATATGTGTCAAAGTATACCCTAGTTTTTTTTTTTTTTTTTTTTTTTTTTTATTTTACCCAACAACATAAATAAATATATAGGGTACTGTTAATGGTTAGTTGTTAGTGGAAAGAGAGAGTAGCAAATGGATCAATTCTCATCCATGAAAAATGTAACATAGAATCCTAACTCGCATGAAATAAGAGACATGAATCAAATCTTTAAACTCAATTGTACTCAAGTTTTCTTCCTTGTTTTCATCTAACTTTAACTAAATAGCTATATGAGTGTAGAAACATATATATATATATATATATATATATATATATATATATATATA
>JAESVK010000172.1:119364-170713 GCA_017140935.1 Hamamelis virginiana | reverse complement strand
TATATATATATATATATATATATATATATATATATATATAATGCGGAGTAGAAGAATTAGACAAATTTTAAATCTAAATAATTTTTAGGATGGATTTTGAAAATTTGAGGGCCCCATAACCTAGCAACACAAAATTAGGAAGACATTAATTAGGGCACGGAGACCTCAAGCTAATTAAGTACATCTACCTCAACTAGTACCATTATGGTAGTCCTCCTCTGTCTCTTTCTTCTCATATAACACTGTCATAATTAATAATGGAAAGAAATAAAGTTGTATTGACCAATGGTAGTCCTCCTCTGTCTCTTGATTTGTATTTATATTTATTTTAAAAATATTTTATTAAATAATATTAAAACTAAAATTGATCAAATTATTTATTAAATATTTATATTTTTTGATAAATTTTTTAATATTTTACTATTATTTTTATATTTGTGCATCACGTGGGATTTATGATGGGATATATATATATATATATAAATAAGTCGGTGGGGGCAAAGAATTAAGAAGATGGGAAGAAGAAGTAGCACGTTGGTTTCAAAGGGACAGCGATGTATATAGGCGGTGGTGGCTCGTGAGTGGTTGATGGCCCCATGTTTTCATGCAACAAATCAGGGTTTTTGATTGAGGAATATCCTTTCTTGTTTTTAAAAAAATTTTAAAAACAAAATGAATTAAAGAAACTAAAAAAAAAAAAGGGCGCTTATGGGTTAACTTTCCTGCAAGTATGAAACCAACGGACGCTTTGCTTTGAATAGAAAGTAAGTTTATGGCGGAAGCAAATCACATGAACCTTTCTTCTCTTGCAATAACCGATACCCTTCCCCCGCCAACCATACCCACCCATATATATCTAGCTAGCGCCTCTTACTTTAATTTACACATCTCTCTCTCTCTCTCTCTCTCTCTCTCTCTCTCTCTCTAGCTTGCTTTTATAATTTGCCTAGCTTGTTCACAACTTCTCCCATAAAAAGATCGAGCATAATCACATCCCACTCTGCAATTAAAACTGAACCAACTGCCTCTGTATATTTTTGGAAATATATATATATTCATTTTATCGATCTTCAAATTGATAAAATGGAATGGGACTTAATATATATATATATATATGTTACAAAAACATTATTAGGAAAGAAAAGACCAAATTAAAGCTTCTTCCACAAATTAAAAGGGATAAAAAGTTTATAATTAAGTTAATTAATTAGTCAAAAGAAAGACAACAACATATATATATATGGGTACGTAATTATTAAGTTGAGATTATTCCAAACAGCTCAGCCCGTCCAGAAGATTTTTAAGTCAAGCATCTATAAGAAATAAGTTTCGTTCAACCCAAGACTTAGCGTTATTAAAGAAAACGTCCCTAGCTAGATATATAGCTAATTAGCTATACATGGTTGTTTAATTATCATCTATTCTTAACTTAATCAACTCAGAGAGGTATCATCTACAGCGTACATTTATGGATTAATTCATGTGATTCATTAACTATTCCACCTCGATTAAGGAGATTAATTACAGAATTACATTATCTATACTTAGCTTCTTAATATATAATTTTTCTTTTATTTATTTATTTAATTAAATTGCAAATTAATGATGAGGAGGATCATATCGATCGAGTCCAATTGATATACATAACAGGCCGGTAAAATTAAACAAATTAATTAACCCAATTATGTCATCAACAGCTCGATCTTCTAGCTAGCTTTCAGTCACATCTCTAATATATATATCCATGGAAATTAATATGAATGAGTCATAATCGAATTGAATTGATTAAAGTGAACAAATAACCCAAGTTACGTTTGAACACAAGGAATAAATATATGAAAAATTAAGCAGAAAAGAATGTATATGTACATGAGCGTTATGTATATTCATGGGAATGGAATATATCTGTCTTTGGGTTATGTATAATCATGAGAATGTAATCTGAACATTGTGAATATATACAGTATCTTTGAACGTAACCCAATTAATTAAGAAATAGCTTAATTCTCTCTTAAAACTAAACTAATTACCTAGCTAGTAGACAATTCAATCGTGAAATTAAATGGATATATCGATCCTAATCAATCAATTTAATTAAGTGCAGTCTGCATGGTCGATCATCCTTATAGCTAGATACAATATTCTGATCAGTAGTCCCAAAAACATTCCAAATCTGGGATGGCGTCGACTGATGATGGACCCTCAAGGTCTTCATAATTAGACGGTGTGCTTCCGCGGTCACGCTTTGAAAGGACAGAAGATATCTCGGTGGTGTTGGTGTTCATATCGGTGCTGATTCCTGTTTCCTGAGAGAGGCTGACGGCCATGGACTGCTCCACCTTGCACCGTCTTTCTAAGTCAGCTCTTGTTTCACGCTCGAAGCTAGAGCCAGCTGGAAAGCTTGGGATACAACTACTGCTCTTCTCATGATCTTGGTGCAAGTAACCAGGATTTAGAGATGCTTGAAACGGATAACTAATAGGATTTGGGAGCGGAATTTGAGGGTAGAAAATGGAGTTTGCTTGGTAATTATGGGGCAGAGGAAAGTTGTTGTGGTCTTGTTGCCTTTGGAGTAGTGGATGGTCGTTCATGTTCATGTTCATGTTCATGTTGGTGTTGGTGGGGAAGTAGTGCACGTAATTTCCATCGGCCGACAATCTCGCTGAAGATGCTGTGGTGGTCCCTTTGGATTTGTCTTCACCATCTGCCAAGCTAGAATCGGATCTGTTGTTGGAGAAAGGGGGATCCATGAGAGGTGGCAGTGAAGGACAATCCATGATTAACATATCGTCCACAAAAGAGTTCATCCTCACTAAGCCTTGAATTGGACCCTTTTTTATCCCCGTGTTCTTGTGGAAAACCCTGCACACAACCCATTCATCCTGCGCCCATATGCCAGTAATATTAATTAATTAATTATAGATTCTTCATATATAGCTCACATAAAAGCAAAATGTCAACCAAAGCAAAAAGGAAAAAAAGAAGACGAAAGATTGAAAAGCCAGAATATATACTAAAATTAATTTGGCTTTGGGGGTACCTTTGCGGCCTTGGGGAGATTGTAGTAAGAGAATTTGCCTTCTAGTCTGTACTCGTGCATGACCCAATTGGTTTTCTCTCCTTTGGGTGCTCTTCCTCGATAGAAAACGAGAGTTTTCTTCATCCCAACAAGACACCCTTTCCCCTTGTAGATCTCTTTATCCTTTCCGGTAGCCTTCCAGTATCCTGATTCTGTGGCTCGATTCGTTCTCATGCCTGTTGGATACTTCCTATCTCTCTGGCAAAAGAAGTACCATTCTTTCTCTCCCATTTTTGCTTTCCCTGCACGTGTAATTCAGTCAATTATAGATGCAGAGGAGAATTAACATGGAAAAAAAAGAAAAAGAAAATATTGGAACGATATAATTATAGAGAGAGAGAGAGAGAGATGGCATCGGAGATAGAGCTAGAGGTGCTTACTGGGCAAATCCCAGGGTTCGGACTTATTCAAATCAGCTTCGCCAATAGCAGTAGCACTAAAGCTGCTATTCAAAACCTTGTGGGTAAGATAATGAGTTATGATCTCCTCATCCGTGGGATGGAATCTAAAACCCGGAGGCAAATCAATGAGATCATCTCCTCTATTCACCACCGATGCTTCTTCCATAATATAATTATTGCAGAGCACACCACAAATTAACTTATATATATAAGATATCCTAATTAACAAGATAACACCGTAAATAAGAAAGAATTAGCTCGATCTGCTAATCATGAAATACAAACAAACAACAAATAATACTGCTTTTTTTTTTTGTTTGTCTAATGATACAATCGACAAATAAAGAGAGAGAGAGGGAGAGTATGAAAGGAGGTAGAAGGAGATTCTGAAGAGGTAGAGCAGTTAAGAAAGTAGAAAAAAGGCAAGAAAGGGAGCTTAAATAGAGGAAGATAGAGGAGCGCTTGAATACGTCGTGAGCTCAGGAGACGTAAGATCCGTGGGCTGCAAGGCACTTGTTGAAGAAGCCTTACGTGGGTTTTGTTCGATCGTATATTTTATTCTCTGTCTTCCCTCTCTCTCTCTCTCTCTCTGACTATATGTGTATGTACATGTGTATGTACATGTGTGTGTTTCGATTCCTTAGCTATATATCTACCTGTTTGAAAACGGATGCGATGAGGCAGGGATGAAGAGAAATGGTAAAAGATGGTGGTTCACCTTTAACCTTTCTGGCCTGTGTTGATCGATCGATATATGGGTACTGGAGGGACCCATAGCAATATAGCATAGTCCTGACGCATCCCTTTCACATTCACATTAAAAAAAGACCTTTATCCGCTCCAACCTAACCTCGCCTCCTCCTAAGAAATTAATAACTCTCCATCTCTTCATTTTCCACCAGTAAATCGCAGCGAAAGTTCCTGTTCAAACATATACATCCAAGCCCTGCAAAAGTTTCTCTCTTTTTCAGCGCAGCGCAGCCTTTCCTCTTCCCTCCCATCAATTTCTCTATGTTAATATGGGAATAGCACCCATCAAAGTACCACTAAATTGACCGAATAGATAGGGGAAGGCTCCTATTCTCTTAAGACCAAAATATATATTACATTGATTGAATGATGGATTTTTTTATATATATATCATTAAAAAAAACTGTGATAATTTTTTACGGTCAGAATTTTTTATAGTCAGTATTTTGATAGCTAACATTGGATCATTATGATTTTTGGTATATTATACGTGGCATATATAATAAGAGTATCTAATCTAACAATTGGTTTTTTAAAATTCATTAATTGAAAGTCTCGTGCTAACTTTCACAAAAGTAATTAGCATATGTGCATAGGATCAGGACTCTATATATATATATATATATATATATATATAGAGTCTTCTTATGTATGTCATGTATATTAATCCAACAGAACATATTTTGGAAAATCAATCATTAAATTGGATTATCCTCGTATGAATATCATGTCTATACAAATTTCAGTTTGGATTTGCTGTTGATCTTACAGGTAATCAATAACTGTTGATCACCGTTGGATGATCGACACGTGTACAAAAAAGGGAATCCAATGGCTCACATAAGAAAGGTCCATGGATCTGACAGGTGATCCAAAACATACCAGATTTGGGCATTTCTTATGTGAGCCATTGGATTACCTTTTTTACATACATGTTGGCCATCCAACAGTGTTGATCACCTGTCATATTAACAGTAAATCCAAACTCCAAAAAAATTTGTGGTAATCCAATGGTGAGAATGAAAAATTATGACTTTTTTATTCTTTAAAAATGTTATCAATTTTTTACAGTAAATTACATCAGGTGCACCTTATATTAGATATATATTAGAGGAGGAATGAATTGGCGTGCATGGAGAAGCCTTTAAACCCACAACCCAAATACCGTGTTGATGTCCACTCTGGGCAAGTACGTAGCAGCTTCAAAACTTCTTAATATATGAATTTGATTGTTGAATTGGACATGGGCAAAGCTTATACCGCAACGAAAATTTGTCAAATGACGGACTACCTACTATTCGTGAACATCCGGCGCCGACGGAGAAAATCGGCCCGACTCCAACACCAGCCCTCCTCACGCTCGCTCCCCCACGGACCCTTACTAATAATTAGGCAACTTTTAATGTATTTATTATCTATATATCGACATTGACATTGACATATTCGTATTAGTAGCGGGCCCGATCAAATCCACCTCCACGTGTTGACATTCTTACGCTGATGCCGATGCCGATGCTGATGCTGATGCTGAGCTGGATATGACAAACATTACACTATGCTACGCGCTCTCATCGGCTCTGCGGCGAATTTTGACACCTCATTCCCTTCCTAATATTATATATATATTCTACATTCCATAGCATATGCCGATTCATGCGTGTAGATTAGAGAAAATATATATTATAAGAATAATAATTTATAAAATATATATAAAATGAAATTTATTTTAAAATTATAAATTTAGAAGTAAGGTTATAGTAGGAAAAATTACATCTAATCTAATGTAAATTACCATTCAGGATAGTAAATTTCTCTCAATTCGACCTATGTGATGCTTGTCTAACGGCCTTTAGGCCGGTCACCACCTCACATGAGTCATAAATTAATTAAATAAATATGAGTCATAAATTTTACAAATCAATTTCCTTTTTTATGCAATCCTTAATATTCTTTACTGTTCATTTTTTTAAATATTAATTTGCCCATCTTTTTTTTATAACACACTCTCTATGAAAATCCTGTTTATGACCCTGTGCACTTTTTTATGTGATCAAGAATATATATGTATATATACGTTGATTATTTTAATTTTCTTATATTCTAATATTTAATAATATTTTTAATAATAATAAAAAAAAAAACCATTATCTATATTCTGTGCAGCAGTAAAAGCTTCCTGCTGTCAACAAAAATACTCATATTCAAGTTAATTAATGACCACTTTGTGCAATATCAGAAGTTAGAATAGTAGTCAGCTAATTTCTAATTTAATCATTTTGAAAAATATTTTAAACAGGAAAGTCATATTGATCAAAAGCTCCATACAAATAGATAAAATTGATAAGTTTGAATTGTTTCAATATAGGGAAACTTGATCAAAGGTTCCATAATACAAGTTTCTACTTGTTCTAGCTAGTTCTCCCCTCAAAAAAAAATTTCATACCAAATGTCCTTTTGACATTATTTGGATAAAAATGCTCCTTCTTCAATTCCCAAACAAAAGTCCACTACCCAACGAGTTCATTACTCCGACGTACCATGTTCACTACCCCGACGAGTTCATTACCCCAACCAAGTTTACTGTGTCGGAACTCAAGCTCACAATGCCAGAACCAAAAACTTACTATGCTAGATCACTATAATTTTTGGCATAAATAATATACATAAGAAATGCATTTTATCCCACGATTGCTTTATCAAAATATTCGACCCACATTGATGTTTTGAAAATGAGACGTAAGTATAGTTGTAATATGGGAAAATTATCCAAAAGTCTCATTTAGAGTTATTTTTTTATCCAAAAGTCTCATCACCTTTTCACTTTACTCAAAAATCCAAATTTCAGTTTTATTTTACCTAAAAGTTCAAAAAATTGATATGTGCATCAATTTTCTGCAAAATGATCAGTTTTTACAAAATCAAAGAACAAACTGCTGCGTTTCTTATAATTAAAAAAAGTTTTTGGGTAAAATGAAAAGATGACAAAATTTTTGGATAAACAAAACTTATAAATAGGACTTATGGGTAAACACTCCTTGTAAAATAAGATGTAAGGGAACTTGATCATTTCTTTTATGTTTAACACTATGCATTGTGCCATCTAGTTAGAAAATAAGATACAGGTATTAGACATGAGATAAAAGCAGTATAAGATTAATGAGACAGGTCTTCCTAAGTTCCATCACCCCTTCAAAGCTTAGGCCCTTTTTGAAGGTGGTGTTTGTGTGGAGCTTATGTATGTGAAAGTGTGTGTGTGTTTTACCTTACATTCTGTTTGTTCTACCAAAAAGAAATATTTTGTGTGAATCCCATATCGGATAAGTGCATAATATTGACCTCGCCCTTTGGAAGTTCTATCACCCCATCAAAGATTAGGCTTTTTTAAAGGTGGTATTTGGATGAAGTTTATGTATGTGGCCTGTGATTTACCTTGTGTCTCCATGGATGCTAAATAATTGTTTATTAAAAAAATGAGAAGAAAACTATTTTATTAGAAAAAATAATTAAATATGAAAGTCAATAATAATTTTATTTTAAGAGGTTATTTTTGTAAATTTGCTTTTTTTGGAATATAAATATATTACAGTATATATATAAACTAACCTGTCCAAAAGAAAATGGAGAACGTGGAATACGGAATGAATTTCGGGAAAAGATGTAAAGAAAAATTAATTAAAGTATTAAGTTTAGCGCGTGGGGCCGACCTAAAGCCGGGGATTAGAATAAAATCATTATATAGATCAATAGAATGAGGATTGAGAGAGAAAGTGCCTTGACTTTCTAATAAGTATTTTTTTTTTTTTTTTAAAATAATACTGCATAATAGATTTTGACAGCAAGGCTGATGAATTGTGACGACAAACCTCACGTCATCCTTTCCATCTCTCTCATCCCCTATGCTTATACTTGTATAAGTTGCATGTATAAAGTTTGTAGATAATTATGGTGTATATATATATAGAGGCCGGTTACAGTGAGCGACTCGCTCAAAGAGCGACGCCACTCATCCCCATGTCAAACAGATCAAACGGTGCCTATCAATATACTCGCCGACATCTTCCTGCCTCATGTCAGGGACGCGCGTGGTGGAAACAAAAAGGCAACTTCAATGAGTATTTCATTTTGTGGCTGGCTAATTTAATACATAATTAATATCTAAACCAATTATCATCCGACACTTGTCTAATTTTTTTTTTTTATGCGCACAAATATCATCAGCCACATGACCTACAAGCAGTGGCTGGGCCAACCACCATCCAAAAAATCAGTGGCTGGCCATTTTATAAAAGAAATTTTTTTTTTTTTTAATTCTCTACCACGTGTCATTTCTCTGTACAGCCCCAATGCATATATATGCCAAATTGGAACCAGCCACATTCTTTCAACCAGTGGCTGCCCCCTTTTTTTTATATAATCAAATTTTAAACCAATTTGATGCCAACACTTGTCACATTTCACCTTTTAGAATAGATAAATACAAGAACCCATCAACAACCACATTCCTTCAACCAGTGGATGGCCCAACCACAATACTTCAACCAATGGCTGGCCCATTTTTTTTTTAAACCAACATTTTTTTCTCACCATGAAGGACATCTTCAGGATTCATTCCAAGAAGCTTAGCTTAGCTTTAGTCTTCATTTTCTCTCTTCTTTCTTGTATTTCATTTTTTCTTTCAAGTAGCTTATAATACTTAGTTAATTTAATTTAAGTTTTAATATAATTTAGTTATCTAATTTCTTCAGTTTATTTTTCTTTAAATATGTTTAATTACAATTACATGAGTAGCTAAATTCCATGATTATCAGTGCCGGAACCAAATTGGAATGGCATGTCCCCCCTTGACTTTTTTAAAATTTTATATACATAGGGATGCTATTATAAGTTATACCTTAAGAAAAGCTTCAAGAGGTGTCATCAATAGGGCCAAATGTAGCGCATATTTTGAAAAACTGACCGTTAGATTAGATGAATTGCTTGTCAATTTCATGTTCACCAAAAATCTCAATGATCCAACAGTTGGTTTCTAACAAATGTCACTATGAAAAATTATTACATTTAATTTGTTCTTCATAATATCGTCATTTTTCCATGGGCAGCTTTTCATAAATCGACCGTTTGATCACTGTGATTTATTGTGAAAATGAAATTGATAAGTAGTAATAAAATATATGACCTTAAAATAATTTATTTTGAACTATGGCCCACAAACTTTAACAAACTCTTATTGATTATACTGCATCTGGATGGAAATAATATTTAACATTCCAAATCCATGAGGTTTAGGGTTTAAGGTTTAGATTATAGGATTTAGGGTTTAGGGTTTAGATTTTAGGGAGGGTTTAGGGTTTAGGGTTTAGGGTTTTTAGGGTTTAGGCTTTAGGGTTTAGGATTTTTAGGGTTTAGGATTTTTAGGGTTTAGGGTTTAGGGTTTAGGGTTTTTAGGGTTTAGGGTTTAGGGTTTAGGGTTTAGGGTTTAGGTTTAGATTTTAGGGTTTAGGGTTTAGATTTTAGGGTTGGTTTAGGGTTTAGGGTTTAGGGTTTAAGGTTTAGGGTTGTTTAGTGAAATGACACGTGGTGGAAAATTAAAAAAAAAAATTAATTTAATAAAAAAAGGGGGCAGCCACTGGTTGAAAGAATGTGGCTGGTTCCAATTTGGCATATATATGCATTGGGG
The DNA here is from genome assembly GCA_017140935.1 of Hamamelis virginiana. Taxonomy (NCBI): domain Eukaryota; kingdom Viridiplantae; phylum Streptophyta; class Magnoliopsida; order Saxifragales; family Hamamelidaceae; genus Hamamelis; species Hamamelis virginiana. Next base: position 160,806 of record JAESVK010000172.1, on the reverse strand, counting down.
CTGTACAGAGAAATGACACGTGGTAGAGAATTAAAAAAAAAAAAAAATTTCTTTTATAAAATGGCCAGCCACTGATTTTTTGGATGGTGGTTGGCCCAGCCACTGCTTGTAGGTCATGTGGCTGATGATATTTGTGCGCATAAAAAAAAAAAAATTAGACAAGTGTCGGATGATAATTGGTTTAGATATTAATTATGTATTAAATTAGCCAGCCACAAAATAAAATACTCATTGAAGTTGCCTTTTTGTTTCCACCACGCGCGTCCCTGACATAAGGCAGGAAGATGTCAGCGAGTATATTGATAGGCATCGTTTGATCTGTTTGGCATGGGGATGAGTGGCGTCGCTCTTTGAGCGAGTCGCTCACTGTAACCGGCCTCTATATATATATATATATATATATATATATATATATATATATATATATATATATATTTCAAAAAATTGATCATTGGATTAGATACTATACTTGTATATGCAAAAGATCACAATGATCCAACAATCATTTTATCAAAAATGTCACTGTGAAAAATTGCTACAGTTTTCATCAGCTAGTCACAATTTTTCGAAATGTTAACATTGAATCACCATGGTTTTTCTGCATGCATGATATCAATAAGAATAATATTTAATCCAACTATAAATTTTTCAAAATATATATCCCATAATTAGCTATTAACTTTATACTTACATAAAATATATAAGCATATGCGACTAGATCAAGATTGTACCTAAGTTGAAGTGTGTAGCATCCCACCTCCCACCGTAATATTACAATTAATAATTTGTAAAATAATTGAAGCCATTTAAATTTAATTTGAGAACAGTTTAGTAATCCAATTCATTTGTTTTGTTTAAAACAAATAAGTCAAATTTAAATTTTATTGTTGATCTTATTAATTTGATTTATCGAACCAAAATCAAGTAGATGAACACTCATTAATACTTAAAATAATAATTAAATTATTCGAGTTCCGTTCAATAAAAAGATTGTTTGAGAGGACTCCCAGCCGGGCAATCCGGTGATGTATCCGGTGATGTCAACTGTGAGCCTGAGATAGAAGCAGTAATATAATATAAGTGTATTATTATGTATTTGAAATAATAAATTATCATACAAGTTGGTAGGATCTCCTAATTTAATTAATAAATAAAAACAAAAACACGCATTTGTAGAATTGAGAATTGTAGGGTTTAAGGAGAGTGGGAGGATTGAGCGACTGTTTGTTTCAAGGGGCGAGACAGTTGGCTGGCACTCAGACAGATGGGATTACTGAGCTCTCCAAGTTTCCAACTCCCACATGTCCCCATATCACTTTCTCTATCTTCTTTTAAAATACTAATCAAACTTTGCTTTTGATTGTTTACAAAGTCAACAGCATTGACTCTCTCTCTCTCTCTCTCTCTCTGGGTACGTTCTATAATATTAATACCTAACTGCTCCAACCATCAACTAACCCAGTCGTGCAACAAACTACCAATATAAGACAGCAACTCAAATGCACGCGTTCTCTTTCCTCATTGCTACTATTCTTCTTGGATCCAAGGCAGAGGAATTTGGAGAGATGGGATCCGGGGGTGGCTCAATTACTGAACCCCAATTCACTCTATCCCTCCTCTATACTTGTTTGGATCCTGCACCTATTTAGCTAGTTTAGGCTTCCCAAACATATATAAACCAAGAGAAGGTTCCAGGTTATTTGTGTACAGACATTCTATATTATGGGTTCCATACGAATGAAGGCAGAGAGTGTTAATTCGATGAGAGCTTAGGCAACCTCTGAATCAGTCTCTCAATAATTAATGATCTACCTGCAACCCCAATTCCAGACATTGCAGACGCCAGCAGTTACAAAAGAATTCCAAAGTCCTAACCACTTCTCCATATCATGTCACATGAATCCAACAACAGACCCGACCTTTGTCGCTCCTTTTTATATCTTTGATTAGATAATAAATAACACACATCAGGCAATGAACATATAGTAACAGCAGCTGTAGCAGAGTGAACCCACTATCATATTTTTACACAAAAGGTTGCATAGAAACACAGCACTCACAAGAACAAGGAGAAACCACCCATCACATATTCCACAGTGTGACCATAAATATACAGACCACTCGCAGAGAGAATGAACCACATTCCTCTCAAGTCATATTTCTTTATACACAAAAAAGGCTTCAAGACATGGCCAACTCCACCGCACGAGCATCCTGCATTACCATACATAAAAGGAAAAGAAATTAGGGAAAAAAATAAAATGAAAGGAAGAAAGATCTGAGGCATAAAAATGGCAGCTCAACTTCCAAACTACTGCAACCTAGGCCTCTATTATTTACATTTTTTATTACTCTCCAACTTGGGCAAGATTTAAGAAAGATCACAGATACTTGGGGAATATTAAAAGATAGAACAAAAGAGAGTTTGGACTTTTAAAGGAATTTCATTCGCTTGCATTTCCTATGTCGAGACTTACAGTATGGAATGATCTTCCATTGCTGGTTATCTCCTTTCTTCCATTCCCAGAGCACAATAGTGGTGCTATCATGGACTCCTCCATGGTTTTTATCACCATGAAAAGCATCCACATTCAGGCGAATGTTATTTACCATCCTTATAGTTCTGAAACCATCACCCAAGTCTTTGCTCAATGTCCACAGGATGGACACATCAAGAACATCTGGATTGTAAGGGATCAGCTGCACCTGCAGAAGAAATTTTTATAGGACAAACTCAATGTCAACAAAAATCAGCATCTATGATAGAGAGACAGAGTTGGCTGGTATAGAATGCAGAAGGAGAAGGGGCTGCATAACCATAGGCACCAGGCCAAGACTCACTTCCCATAACCCCCTTACAAAATTTGTCCAAGTAGCCGATCACTGCACAAGACGTGAAGGCATGCTCCTCATTTCGCCACGAAATTCAAATGCCGGTTGTTTCAGTGAAATGAAAAACACGCCCTTCTCTTGTCCTTGCAGTTGGTGACCTGGAAAAACTGTTATAAGGGATTTGGAGGTAAGCCACCAAAATATTTTAATGTTGGCAATTGGCACATTAAAAGATTTGAAAAAAAAAAAAAAAAAAAACCTGCATTGTAATTCAAGTATTTATCACATTCTATCTTGACTCTTGCACATTTATACTCTTAACATCTTTCATTGTGTCGGGGTAAAGTTACTTGAAATCCTTACATATATCAAACTTTATAATAGTCATGCACCTCAGTAATTAACAAACATTAAAGCAAGAATAAAAAATCAAGAATAACTTTCAGAAGTTCATAATCATGATATAACACAAGGAGAAATACAAAACATGAGAGACAGTTATAGGGAGATCAAACTGCTACATGGAATAGAACTTGCGCTTATATTCAACATCCACAGGCAAATCATAGAGCTTTGTTTTATTGTCTACGTGAATTTTATGAAGTAGCAAAACAGAACCAATAATGCTGCATCCTGCACCAGTGACCTGTTGGTCTGATGGCATGGTTAAATGCCGAGAGACTCCTCTTCAGAAGTCTAAGGGCCTGTCTGTGTTAGCTTTTCCTAAAATAACTTTTGGAGGACTAATCTTCACATATCTCTTTAGAATTATGTTCAAACCATGTCTTCATATTTCAAAATTTCTATATTAAAAGTGATTATGACAAAAGTTGGGACCTCCTAACTTTTGCCACAATCACTTCTAGTTTGGAAATTTTGCCAACCATATTATCACCTCTCAAGTTTTCTAGAAGTGATTATCACTCTATCTCTTAAATCAAGTGAAATTTTGAGCTCCAAAAGCGATTTTAAGAAAAGCTAATGCAAACGGGCCCTAAAACTAACTCTTTAGGGTGTTTGTGACTCTGGTTGGGGTGGCATCTACTCGGCCCTTATTATGGGATTTAGGAATAGGCTAGGAATTCTTTTATCGTTTGGTGCAAAGAAAGAAAAAAGGTTATTGCATCCCGCTCATATAAAATTTTAGAATCTCAAACCTCCCAAGATGAACCGGAAAATTCACTTCAATCCCTAGTCTATGGAAAAAAATTCACAAAATAGTTGTCTTCAAATTAGAAAATTGAGCTGCAATGGGAATATATTAATCAGGGTGCACTGTGTAACACCCTCAATAATACTATAATAATAATTGTAGTATGTCAGACTCTCAACAATAGTAATCTCATTAATAAAACTAATTAGTGTATATCAAATAAATGCAAGAAGATTACCAAAAGAAATTACCCAAATTGATGCATTGCTCTTCTACCAGCCTCTTAACTCTTCCAGTTGTTAGCTATCGTCATGAAATTTTAACACAAATCACTAAACTGAACTTGTTTCGGAAAATTTTCCCCAACTAACATAGTAGTTGTAGGATTTTTCCCCTATCACTCTCATAAGGAAAACTTAAACAATATACAAAAATTTAATATTTTTAATTTCAAATCTTCAGAGAACAGAAATACATAATCACAATGAGTCATATCAACATATTGACAAAATACATATAATAGGAGTGTGGCTGCACTCAGGGACGCATCCCTGAACTATCCACGTACCCCGAGTTTAAGGGATCAAGCCAAACGTAGTAATTTTAATTACTACGTATCTTACAACCAACACATACACACACACACAAAATCAAAACCCATCTCATTGATAGCATATTTAATTTAATAATAACATCTCATTTCAATCACTCCTGTGAGTACCCAAAATTCATGCAATTTCTCTTTATCAATGTAGCAATTTAATCATATAAAATATTCAATTTATCAATTTTATTAATTCAAGAAGGCACATCTCATCATATAGGTACTATTCATAGTCACCTTGCTTTTAGTAACTCAATAATTCAATTTAATTATCACAATAATATAATTATCCCAAAGAGACCATAATAAATCTGAATGGTCACTGTTCAAAATCAATCCCTTCATCTACTTAACATCACAATATTACCTTTGCCAAAATTACAATCCATGAATAAAATTCAAGTGATACCATTGATGTACTGGAAGCTTAGAGTAAGCTTCCATGCTACTGTGTTACATTCCAAATGACCCTCAGACCTTCTAATTTGTCAACATAATTTGAATAGATTGCAGCCTTTACATTTTATTGCTCAAAATTGAATTTTATTCAAGCAATTAAAATTTCAAATAACTTACCATAATATAGTTATAATCATTTATCTAGTTGAGATTGTAATTAAATAGAACTCGCTACTCCATTAATATTTTTCAACTAATCTTGTCTGGGCTCCAAATTTAAATGTTATTAGACCTTAGCTCATATCACGCTCAAATGGCTCATTGAATTTTTAGCAACAAGTAACAAAGTATTAAATCATGGAGCCATGAATGAGCTTTGCAAAGCTCCATCTGGTACAATCATGACCATAAAACCCTTTGCATTCATGATATGATAATACAAACATGAAAAATGTCAATTCTTGTTAAATCAATTCAAAACTGACTTTGAATGGATGGAGAGCTCCAACCCGAGCTCTCTCTTTCTCTCTCTCTATTCTTTTTCTTCTCTTCTATTTTCTAATTTATGGCAGCAATTAAAGCATTTTCAAAGCTGTTTAAATTCAGACAAATCTACTTTATTATTTTTTAAAATGATAATATAAATAATGCAGTAATCAATCGTACCTGTTGAAGGCTTTCAACCAAAATTTGAATGAATAAAATGGCCAACCCATGCTCCCTCTCTTTCTACTATAACAGACTAACAGATCCTGTTCTTGTTCTATGGACTAGTCGACTAAGCAAGCCTGGATTGTGAAATGTTGAGTTTTCTGCTAAATTAGTGGACTAATCAAAGCGTAGTGGACTAATCAGAGCGATTAGTCGACTAATCGTGCTCTGCAGCTTTTAACGACTAGTTTTGAAAAGCTTCAAACGGCTCTATTTTAACTCTCAACGGCCATATTTGTTTTTGGGATTATAAATACTCACTGTATGAGTCTTGGATGGTCTAATGAACACACACAAACTCAAGCCAACTTAGTTTACATCAATCTTGTGTGAATTAGCCAAAGAATCATCACTCTCTCTTGAGCCAAATAGTTTAATCTTTGAGAGATACTAGTGAGAGCTTCATTTGTACTTCATCTACTCTTGAGTTCTTCATTGTACGCAAAACTCTATTGTATATCTTGCTTGTAGAAGGGTTGGGTTGTAACCCTTGTGAAGCTTGAAGTTTGTTGGTCAAATTCAAGTTTGGGAAGGAGAGCAGTAGCCTCTTGGATAGCATTGGTTTGATCTCCACCGGAAGTGAGATTGTTTGTAAAGGTTTCTCCACCTTGAAGGAGTGATCCATAGTGGATCGAGGAATCCTTGGGCTTGGAGCCTAAGGAGTGCATGTAGGCGGAGTCCGAACCACGTTAAAATCATTATGTTTGCAATCTCTCTTTCTTACTCTCCTCTATTTGAAGTTTTATTTAATTGTGTGTTTGCATATTAATTGAATCTTAATTTTATTTGGAAATATTTGCTCATTGTTTGCCAAAACCCTATTCAACCCCCCTCTAGGGTTATATTACTTGGGACAACAATATTTACAAAACAAAAAAGCTGTAAACAATTTTCAAACATTTTAAGAGCATTGTAGATCTACAAACATTGCATATTAAACAAAAATTGTATACAAAATAAAAGAAGAAATGATTCCCTCCCTCCCTCCAACCCCCTCAAAAAATATGAAATCTAGTTATATACTAGAGTTAGTATATTGTTATATTAAGGGTTGGAAGCAATGACAGCAGTAGTGGTTTGTTATATACTGCTAAAGTAATATAGTTAAAATACTGTTAACATATGAGAAAATATGAAATCTAAAAGCAGTTAAACAAAAAAGATGAATATAAAAGAAAACCGATGACAACTAGGAAAAAAAAAATGAAAAAGATAAGATGGAAGCTAGGAAAAAAAGAAGAAGATAAAAACAAATCTGCCAAAGATGAGTAGATGACTACACAACCTATGTAAGCTACCCAGAGATAGAATCACTGACCTTCAATTGTTGGAGATGTCCTTTATGTTAAGTTTCCAATCCAACCTAAAAGCCTAAGTTTGTTGGTGGAGGGCCCAATACAAGTATATGAAGCTATAGCAAGCCTTTTATTTAAGCGATGTGGGATAGAGTGGATTCCATTCTTCAATACTTTAGAGCTGTAAACTCCCCACCGGAGATGGAGTGAAGAACCATCTAGCTTCTTTAGTCCTAGATGGAATCGGCAAGCTTCTTCACTCGCTAGAGATGGAAAAGTTGGGGAAAGCTGAGCCTATTCAGTTGGAGATGGAAGTCAAAAGAACTTTTTTCCACCTCAAGCCTTCACAGTTGGCTCAATTGAATAAAAAGTTAATATAGTAATTCGCCAAGATCAGGTCTTGTGAAGACTTCATCACATGATGTGTCAAAAGTGCACTTCAAGCCCTACTATGCCTCATCCTCAATGCGAACACTTTTGAGGAGAAGAGAAAATAACAAAACTATGCCTTGCAGCAAATAGCCAACACCTCGCCCCAAGGTGCACCTTGAGAATGCTTTTTTAAACATCACTTGTGGCAACTGCCTAACTGCTTTAAGTTTTCAGAAATCAAGCACCACACTAAATAATTTCCCGATTCTGTTAACCCACCCAAACAAATAAGGAAAAAAAAAATCCAACAGTCACATAGACGTGCAGTTCACATGGTTCACCCAAGATGCACAAGCAATCCAGCAAGAGAATTTTTACCACTACGTGAAGAAATATAAGGCAATCATCATGGGAACTTACCCTACAAATACAAAGTTAACCATCTCTTCCAACTCTACAAAACCTGTACCATTGCCCCATTGGATAATTTGTCTCCTCATACTTTCATCACACACCTGCAACCTTGATGATGTCATTTAACAATCCTTAAACTTCTAGGTTTACACAAAGACTTAGAGAGATCCATGAAGAACATGAGAGAAAAACATATGCCAAAACACAGGTAAAAGATCGACATTTCCTCTACATCTGCTTTACAAAAATATTCTCTAAGATAATAGCATTTCTAACCCATTTTCTAGTAACCATCTCCAACATACACTGCCAATTCTGACCAAAAGAAAAAGTGAACAAGAGCTAGTAATTTTGGCCATCACTAAACCTAATATTCTCCAACCATTTTAACTTACCATCGCCTGAAATAGAAACAAGTTTAGAGCCTTTTAAACTTTCTTAACTTAGTTACCATATATTCCTTTATGCACACATTCTGAAAGTAATCACCAATTACATCCACTTTCTGCTCCAAAGTCCTTGAAACTTTACTGCATGTACATGCAGTTGAAGTGGTCATCCTATCAAAATGCTTAAAGAAGTTCCCAACTTATACACATATCCATTGAAGCGCCTCATGAAATCTTCTTACCTCCATCTTGCCCATTGAACTTAGAAGTTAACACAACCCAAATTCAGTTCAAACAGTGAAATAATATATTTTTTTATTTTTTTATCAAGTAAGAGAAGTTATATAAATGGAAAATAAAAGGGTTAGTAAACCCTGTACACATGAGGAATACACAAAATTTTCCTTCATACATAGTATATGCCTCACCTTTTCTAGAGTTCTTAGCTATCAAACATTTGAAAGCACCTACCCAGCACAAACCACCTCACATGTTGAGGTAGTAGCCATCGACCCAAGACCACCCTCATATCCACCATAAGTGGTAACCGTAAACCCCAATCTATTTGAGCGCACATGTAATAGTTCACACCATATCTAAATCAACAATTCTATATCACCCGACACTTTAACCTGATATTAAAAACCACTCTGACTTGTCGTTATTTGAGTGGTGTGTGAAAAAGAGGGAAGCTGTTTCAAAGGAAAAACCACACCACTCAAAGCAGGACACATCATGGTGGTTTTTAATTTCGGGTTAAAGTGTCTAGTGCTATAGTATTTTTCTATCTAAATTTAACTTTGGTAATATCTGGATACTCACCCACAACATATGGCTCCTCAACTTCATATGTTTCATTCATAAATCAATGATTCTTACCTGTATGCAATGTGAATCCTTTGTCTGAAGCTGATGTTTTCCTTCTCTAACAATATTTCTTCAAGTGTCCAGCCTTACCACATAACTAACATACATCCTGCTTCGAATTTTTTTTAATGACCCTTTCCTTTGATCACCATCCCACCAATAAAGCCTTAGTGTTCTCATTACTACTCGAAAAGCCATTTCCCTAAAGTTATAGCCAAACAAGCACTAATTATTTTTCTCAATGTATTAGTTCCCTCCTTGGTACAAATCGGTACCACAGATGTAATCAAGTTGTTGGAGAATTACGCAATGTGACATACTATATTCCTTCCACAATGGTGGAAACACGTTATGAGGAAGGGGTGCCCTGGGTTTTGGGGGGGAAAACTAGCTACTATACTTCATGTGTGATATTAGTTTCAATGCAAGTGAAATAAATTTTCTTTAATGGCACCCTCTAGAACCTATGAATATCTACAACAATGATTAGCTGGGGGTGCCATAACATATGCTTTCTCCCAAACAGCCTGCCTTCTCTCGACTGTTTAATAATTTTCTATCTGCCTTTTGAACATCTACTATTTAATAATTTTCTTAGAAGAGTGGACAAAAAGAAAAAAAGAACAAAAATTGGCAAACCCTGAACCAAAATCCTGGTTCTGCCCCTGCTTATCCATCTCCACGCTCATACTATCTCATCTAACTGTGTTCGATAAAACCTTATCCAATAGACAAAAGCAAATAATAGCACAAATGTCTATGTCAAGCTCCCATACATCTTCAGTCATGGCTATCAGTTTACATTTCAATGCCTTAGGAAAGCTTTATTGAACTAACAAATCATCAACTTTTATATTCCAAAGTTCAAACTCCTTCTGGTCATCAGATACTCCACAAACAATATATCCATCGTTATTCCATAGTTCAAACTTCTTCTGATCATCAAATTTCTCCAGAAATTATATATTCACTGTGTTCCTCATAAATTCTTTAAAAATAATCGTCAAAAACCATGTGCAAAACACTCTTTCCCCAAAGAAACTTGTTTCTTGAATTTTATAACTCATGGCCATGAGAAAGCCCAAGGATTTCTAAACCGAGAAAACGGGAGAAAAATTAAAGGAAACCAACCAAACAATCACAAGATATGTAATTCATGTGGTTCATGAGAAAACACACACACACACAAGGTGATTAACATGGTTTCTTAACTTCCGAAGTACAAAGAAAACTAGCTGCATAGAGCGCAATACGGCAATAGAACATGATTGAACAACACCACCGACAACAAACCACCCAACCCGCCAGTAAAACAAAAATCAGAGAACCCTCTGTTTTAAGCACGCCTTTTAAACCCTCCGTCCTCAGCACTGTCCTTACAGAAAAGTCTCCTCAATAATGGGATATCTAGTTCCATTTTTGCTTTACCAAAACGATCTTTCCAAAATGGACAATTCAATCTCAACCAAGAGCAACACCAAACGGAGCTGGTAAATTGGGTCACCACTCACCACTAATGCCAACAAAGAAGAAGGTCAAGTATTTTCACGTAAATGAACTTACTGGATGAGTAGCTCCGATGGGGTGTTTGATGGCCTGGCCAGTGGCTTTATTAACCAAAGCAAAGCTTGGAAATCCTTCTTCGTCCTTCACTCTGGTGCAATACTTTTCATCTTTGTACCAGTGCTGCAAAAACCAACCACGGATTGAAATAACCAAAACCACAAACACAGATATATATATATATATATATATATATATATATATATATATATATCAGTTTTTCATTAGCTAAAGGGGTAAAATGGCCAGATCAGTAACACTGATGATTATAGTAATTATTTAGATACAGCTTAAAAAAAAAAATACCAAAGAAGCAAGCAGGGATTTTATGGTGGGAAGAAATGGTGGAAAGTACTTGGAGGTGGTCAGATGGGTGGGATGGCGCAAGAATGAGCTTGCCGTCACGGATGGTAAGGGAGTAAGCAGTATCGGCCTTGCAGAAGACCCTATAAGTGGGTTTGTTGGAGAGGTCAGAAGCCACCTGAGTGGAGTGGGTGTGATGATGAATGAAAGCGGGTAGATGGGGACTAAAATGATGTTGCTGTTGCTGGGTTTCGCTTTCAATTGGAGCATTGAGGGGAATCTCCTCCTGAGAGACATGCGTGGAAGAATAAGTAGGCGGTGGTGGTGGTCGAGGAAAAGCCGAGTAGTTGATGTCATCGGGTGGTGGAAAAGGATACGGCGGAGGAGGAGGCACAAAGGGTGGGTAGTACGCGTTTGTTACATATGGGGGTGCTTCATCTTCTCCATAATACGGCGGTGGCGGGGGCGGGGGGTACTCTCCTTCTTCTCCATTTCCTTCATCCCTCCGATGGTGCCTGTGAGTGTGATGCCCAGACGGAAATTCCATTGATCAGGAATTGTACAGGTGCAGGGTTAAAGCGAAGGGGAATGAATGAGCAATATTTATCTCAGAATAAAAAAAAATTGGGCCTTCCTGGTTTGTTTGTTTGTTTTTATTTATTTGTTTATTGATTTATATAGTTATTTATTTATTTTAAATGGTACATCTCCGAGAAGAAAGTATAGTCCAAATCAACTTTTTTTTTTTTTAAGCAAATCTCTCCTTTGTAAAAAATAGGGGTGCTAGGGTTCCGCCATCTTTTCTCTTCCGCCATCTTTTCTGTTTCCATTTTCCGTCCAACACTGAAAATATTGGACAAAAACATCCAACAGTGAAAGCGTTGGACACAGTAAAAATCTCAACACAGTGAAAGCGTCCAACACAGTAAAAACACTTAAATTTAGGTTTTCACTGTTTTTTTTTTTTCATTGTGTTTTCATTGTGATTTTTTAGGTTTTCCCTGTCAATTATTTTATTTTATTTTTTAAGTTTTCACTATCTATTTTTTTATTCTCACTGTATTTTTAAGGTTTTCATTGTGTTATTTTTTTCCCCCTATGCTTTTGTCTTTCTCTTCCTCACATAGAAGACGTTTTCATTGTATTTTTTTTTTCCCTGTGTTTTCCGGTAAGAATCCAACATGAAACCTCTATTACATAGAAAAGTTAGTATCAATATAATAGCCAACAATAGGGGATCTAACTTTACTGTATTGATGAATATTTGACTTTACAAATCCAACCAGCAGCAAACACACATACAACAATATAAACAATTGATAAAGCAAGCTGCAGAAAGACGCTAACAAAGTAAAATTAAAATAGGTTGAGAACTGCAACATGAAACCAAGCATAAAAAATCAATTCAATAGGTTCTGTAATGAATGTAATATAAAATTAAAATAGCGATGGCTCATCGCTAGACATGGCTCCATCATTTCTGGGGAAAAACGATGCTACCATTGAAGAATTCAACAGAGGTGGGTTCGTCGACAGTAGGAGATAGGCATGGGACTATTGTTCTTCACTTGTAAGTCCATCAGATGCCTTCGCCATTTTCGGATTTGCGATTTACATGTTTGAATTTGTTTGAGTTTTTGTTGGAAAGTGTGTTTGAATTAGGTTGGGGTTCAAAGAAACCTGAGTAGAAGATTTGCGGACCTCTCTCTTCCTCTCTTTCCCTCTCTCTCTTCACTAACTTTATCTCATCTTTATCAATGATAAATATGAGATAAAAACAAAGAGTTTTATGCTGTGGTAAATGCCACATCATATGGGAAGTGAAGATGGGATGAGGACACGATACAATTAGCATTTCCCGAGAATTAGGATTCATTTGAGATGCATTTTTGCAACAATTTTTGGAATATATAATGTTACTGTACTTTTTTTGGAAAATGTTATACGTACATACCAAAAAATTATCTCAAAAGTGTATCCAGTCCTTTTCTTTTTTAGCACTACCACCACTCCACTGCAACCACTAATCCACCACCACCGTTGCCGCCTTTACCACAACCACTAGCTATCACCAATCCTCCACCACCACTACAAACTGCCACTACCTCTACCATCACCACCACCACTAATCCACTGTCGTTGCTGCCACCACCACCACTAGTCCCGTCACCACCCTCCTACCATCAGGTAACAAAGGGTATTGTTGTCCCAACTAGTGACCTAAAAGGGAATGAATAGGGTCTTGGTAAAATTTCTAATGCAATTATTAAGTAAAATTAAGATTCAATTCTATATGTAATGCCCACACAATCAAACAAATAAATAATAAACAAATTTAAGAGTTTAGAGTTAAAAGAGAGCAAACACAAGTTTAATGTGGTTCGGCACTCCTCGCCTTCGTCCACACCTCAAGCTCTAAGCTCAAGGATTCCTCAATCCACTAACTCAATGCTCTTTTGAGGAGAAACCTTTACAAGACAAAAGACACAAACTCTTATGCCCAAGCTTGAATTTGACATCAAACTTCAAGCTTCTCAAGGGTTATACCCAAACCCTAGCTAGCTCATAAGATGAATACAAATAGATTTTTGTATACAATGATGCTTTTTCAAAGCCAATAAGTACAAGTGTGTAGCACAACTAGTAGCTCTTCAATGAATGTAACTAGAGACAACTCAAGATTAAATTAATGTTTGAAGGCTAGAGAGAGTGAAAGCAATAAAGGCTCTTATTTGTTTGCAAATAAATGCATTAGGTAAACCCAAATGGTGGGAAGAAGGGTGTATAAATATCCTCTCAAGTTGAAATAGCCGTTGCCCCTCTTCGGCCACCAATCAAATGGTGGTAGTTGAGAGCATTAAATGTAGATGAAAAAGTTGTTTAAGGCCTTCTTGTTCAAACGGAAACAAACTTAATTATTCGAACGGGCTAGCAGTTATAATTCAAATATGACTCGAAACTACATTCTCATTCGAATGGGGTGGGAGCTTGTTCGAATGGAGGGGGTCCAAAATCTAATAGAGGTTTCCAGGCCTCGGCTTGTTCGAACGGGAACAAGTTCATTCGAATGGCTCGTTCGAATGGGCACTAAGTTGGTTCGAATGAGGACCAAAAAATTGCACTATAAATTGATTTTAACTAAGTTTAAATTAACCCAATTAGCTAAGGGCAAGTGCAAGGTGTTTTAGGCCAGGGACCTCTTAGAGACAGTTTAAGTTATTTTTGAGCTTTCAAAAATTACAAGTCACAAGAGCTTTACAAGAATCCCTAAGAAAGAATAAATTAGAAATTTAATGACTAGGAACTTCAAGTACATCCAAAAATACTTGCATCCATAATTATTTCTAGGGACTTCAAAAATACTCTTGTTTCTCCACTTCCATAAGTTCCAACAAGCTAAGCTACTATGAACAGTGTTTCAGGGGATATGTCTTCTATAACTCTTTGCTGCAATAGATTAGTTCCCATCCATTCTTGAAGATTACTTCAAAAGAACTTTCCTCTATCTGTATCCTTTAGCAAATTTTCCCACAAATCTCTTCCCCTTGGGCAATCTCTTAGTATGCATCGTAGTCTCCCTTTCTTCCCCGCAGGGCCGGCCCTTGGCTTTTGCCTACTAAAGCAATTGCTTGAGGCCCCCAATTTTAAGGGGCCCAAATTTATTTTTTTTTAGTCCTATACCAGTCCATTGACAAGGGCTTTCTCCATATTCTCTAATCTATTAATCTAAAGGGCCTAATCGCAGGAAGCACTAAGCAGCAACAGCAACTGAAGGGTTTTTAACAAAACCCCTCAATTCCTCAAAGCCTCCCCTGCCCCTAAGGCCCTAAGCCCCTTATTGATGTCGAGACCCTTCAGTCCAACAGTCCTTCACCCCTTCACTTCTCTCTAGTCTCTTCTCCTCTTCTCTGCGATTCTAAACAGCTAAACCCTAAAACTGTGGAACAGTGGAACCACTCAAGCACCAGCAGCGCTGCAGCAGGCCCTAACGAGACTTCATTACGTCGAGACCCTTCGCTTCTCTCTCTCTCTACCGAGTGCCAACTCTGCGATTGCCGATTATTCTCTTCTTTAATTCCTAAATCTCTCAAATGTACGCTTTTTATATTCATAATCTCAATCTCACTATAAGAAAAATTGGCTTTAGCAACCAACATTTAGTAAGGGTTTGAAAAATCCTTGCTAAAAATTTAATAAATTTCAATCATTTAGTAAGGATTATCAAATAATCCTTGCTAAAATTCATTTTTAGTAAAGGTTATTGACTAACCCTTACTAAGTGTCATTTTTTAGCACTAAAAGTTACCCAAAATTTTTCAACAATTCTATATCACCCGACACTTTAACCCGAAATTAAAAATCACCCTGATTTGTCGTGATTTGAGTAGTCTGTGAAAAGATGAAACTAGTTTGAGAAGAGGGACCTCAACACTCAAAGCAGGACACATCAAAATAATTTTTAATTTCGGGTTAAAGTGTCTGGTATTATAGTAATTTTCGTAAAAATTTACAAATTTTTATTTTAAAAAATAAAGAACAAACTAATTAACTAATGTGCATTAAAAATCACTGCCAAAAAAAAAAAAAAAAAGGATTTTGAGGCATTTTATTAATGACATTTTTCACAAAATGCCATGAAAGTTACTTTTTGCACCAGATAAGTAAAAAATGCCATTTTAAAATACCATTTATATTAACTTTTACGACATTTATTAAAAAATGGCGTAACATTGCTTTTTCAATTTTCGCGCGAAAATTATGAAGAAATAGGATTGGATTATATTTTACCAAATTGAGGATTTTTTTATATTATTTTTTACTTTTTATTTCTCTAGTCACACCCTAATCCATGTTTTGAGCATCATTTTAAACCGTTAACAGAAAATTACATGAGAAGTTTTATAAAAATTACTTCATCAATTACGGGGAGCTAATCGCCTAACCGAGCTCCATCGTTCTCTCTCAATCTCGATCATCTCTCTCAAGCTCATCTCACCCCCAAGTTCATCGCACGAACCCTAGCTCTCATTTTCAGCCAATCTCCTCGATTTGTAGCTCGATCTCAAGCTCAGCGCCACTGGAATATGCTCAATCTCAATCTCCTGGTTGCCGGTCGATGGCATTCGTCTCGCTGAATGCCGCATGATCGACTTCACAGTTTAGGCTGGTATATATATCTGATTTCTCTCCCTAATTCCCAAATAAAATTAGGGAATCGATGGTGTAGCGCCTTAGATTACAATCCTGCTCTCGTGCTAGGTTTATTTTTTATTTTTTCGAAGGTACGTTTCGGTTCTTGTTCTTGTGGTTGACATTGAATTGAGTTGTGTTTTTTTTTTTTGGTTTACATTTTGGAAAATTGGTTTGTGTTGAGTTTAACGTAAGATCTGATCCTAATTCACCGGCATAATGTGAGTAGTGTTGGTTCAGGTACTCGGATTTCAACGGTTCGTGATCATCTTCAGCTAAATTGGAGAGTTTGGCTTTGAATAATTGAGAAACGGTGTGCTTCCTCTATTCTAATTCACTGATTTGGCTTAATTTACTCACTTTTCAGTGTTCATAAATGTGTCTTTTGTTACTTTTGTATCGGTATTGGCAGTGAGGTTTCATATCATTTAGAGTAATTTTGATTATATTATAATGAAAAAGTATTGTAGATTAAAATTGCTGAATTCTGTAGATATTAAATCCAAGCTTCTTTAATTTAAATTCAATATAAAAAAAAATTAGACTCACCTCCTTGGAGGAAGGATGGCCATGAATTGATCAAGAAACAAAGAGAGGTTGAGGACAGGCAAATGAGCTAGATTTTAAGTGAAAAGGATACAATG
This sequence comes from Hamamelis virginiana, assembly GCA_017140935.1. Classification (NCBI taxonomy): domain Eukaryota; kingdom Viridiplantae; phylum Streptophyta; class Magnoliopsida; order Saxifragales; family Hamamelidaceae; genus Hamamelis; species Hamamelis virginiana. The sequence continues at coordinate 144,070 of JAESVK010000172.1, read as the reverse complement.
AGCTGTGGAAGGTCAAGGTTTCAACCTTAATAAAAATCTGATTGAGGCGATTGAGGCATGATAAAGTTATGAAGGTCGATAAAGAGGTGTTCCACTGCAAATTCCCTTCATCACATAGATGCAGTGTTCTTATAGAAAACCTAGGACTTCTAAGATTAAGATTAATGCCGAGCTTGACATAGAAGAATGATCATGTGAGCAGGAAGGAGTTGATAATATATATATAAAGAATGATTCCAGTACTCAGTATGAAGATTTTGGACAACTTGAATGCCAATGCGGCTGATAATAGAACTTTGTTTCATGAAAGATTAGAGGACCCAAGTTCAATTTAACTAAAGGCCTTAATTCTTGATGAAGGAAGAGGAAATGCACAGCTATATATTGTAGATTAGCGTGCGCATATGTCCTATGTTGTGTACTTTCTATGTCATGACTCAAGCTACATAATTTCCCCACTGAATGTTGTATGATTATATCTTGCTTGTTTCAAGTTATGTTCTGTAAATTTTACCATGGAGAAGGAGATTGCTTGAGTGCAGGGAGTACAGACACAGAGAAAAAGGGGAGATAGGAGAGCTCGATTACTTCATCATGGGTATGTTCAATTGATTGTCACTTATCCTTTATGTTCAGATTTCACTTCTTCACATTTTTGTTAGTTTGGAATTTATAGCAAGTATTGCCACTGTCCTGTTTCTTTGCACCTGACATATGGTCATTGACGCTACAGGAAAAAGGGGTTTATCACTGGAACTGCAAGATATGCAAGCATTAAAAATCACCTTGGCATTGGTTTGTTTATTTGGGTGATATATAATGTTGTTATAAGAATATTCTTCAAATGGTTTGACCCGAAGTCTGGGTTTTAATTCCAAGCTTTTGCCTAATTGTTGTTCTTAAACTGCATAGAACAAAGCCGGAGGGACGACTTAGAATCTCTTGGATATGTTCTCATGTATTTCTTAAGGGGAAGGTGAATTTTTTTGCAACCTTTAATTACTAGATTTTCAATCCTCTCCATTGCATAATGTCTCCCATTCTGCTTTATTTTATTTTATTTTATTTTTTTGATAGTCTTCCTTGGCAGGGGCTGAATGCTGCAACTCTAAAAGAAAAGCTTGAAAAGGTTAAAGAAATAAAGCTGTAAATTTCTATTGAGGTAGTATTTGTGAAAGGGGAAAAAAAAATTAGAATTTGAATATGTACTTTGTAGGCTTGTTACTTGTGGCTAGAAGCTTAATTTTCGGGCTCTTTCTCAGGCCTTATGCTTGGGTTATCCTACAGAATTTGCATCTTACTTCAAATATTGTCGTTCATTTCGTTTTGATGATAAGCCAGATTATGCTTATCTTAAAAGGCTGTTCCGCAACCTATTCTTTTGAGCAGGTTAGTTTTCTTGCATTTCTTTGTATGGCTTTGGTGCCCACTCTTATGAGCTAATGCCATCTTTTAAGAAAGTCTTAACATGAATGCAGTTTAGTTTTCATACATTCTCCAATTTTTTTTCTTGTTACAGAAGTTAAATATGATAATATATTTGACTTGACCATTTTGAAGTACAAGCAATCACTAATTGATGCAGATTTTGAAAAAAGATATGCGATCATCCACTTCTCTTGAAAAGGAGAGCTACTGAAGATTTACTAGATGAGATGGATTCAACAATCGGATGACCTTGGTGTGGTAGAAAAATTGGCTTTTGTGTTCAATGGAACATTTTTTTTTTTTTTTTTTGTAAATGCTGTTCATTTGTTGGGTCTTTCAAAATGTATGTCAAAGAACCATTTAAAATTTGTGAATAAAGGTTTTCATTTTTTTATGGTTGAGAATCATTTAAAATTAGGTTTTTCAAAATTTTTTGAATAATTTTATTCTATTAATTTTTAAATTTTTTATTTTTGCCAAAAATTTTAGCAAGGGCCGTTGATCCTCATTAAAGGTATGTTGATCGGCATTGCTAAAGAGTCTGTTTTAGTAAGGGTCATGGTCGTTGCTAAAGGTTTTAGCCACGATATGCTTTAGTAACGCCTTAATCCTAACTAAAGGTTTTAGCAACCCAAAATTGGATTTTAGTAAGGAATGTTGACCCTTGCTAAAGACAATTTTTCTTGTAGTGTCTTTTTTCCATTTCCCTAAATTTCTTGCTTCTTTAGTCGTTATTGTAATCTAGTTTCTTCAGACTTTGATTCCTTTGTGTTTAAGGCTGGAGCAGATTTCATTTATAGCTAATAGCTTTAAACTTTCATCTTGCTTTTTTTTTTTTTTTTTTTTAATGTTACATTTTTGTATATTTATCCCTAGTTACATTTTTCTTCCGACTTTGATTCCTCTGTGTTATAAAGCTGAAGTAGATTTCATTTATAGTTAATAGCTTTAAACTTTCATCTTGCTTCTCTATTTTTTTTTTTTTTAAGTTGGGATAGCCTTTTCTAATCTTTATTACCAGGATTATATATATATAATTAAAAAATTTAGAAAATACATATATAATATAAAAAATTATTTGTTTGATATATGTGTATTAGTGAATGGTGATAGGAGGTTCTGGGTGAGCCAAATGAAAACCCTTTTGTGAATTACTTGTTGTAGTATGGTTGTAGGTTTTAGTCTAAGAGAAACTAAGATATGCAATTTTTTTTTTTATGTGTCAAAATATAGAAGGGCCTCATTCTAGGAACTCGCTTAGGGCCACCCAAACCCCAGGGCCGGCCCTGCTTCCCCGCATAGATTACATTTAGCATCGGTTGCCATTCCTCTACAAAATATGTTCTCATTCGACATTACTCTATCATGTATCACTAACCAGCCAAAGACTTCTGCTCTACCTCAGTGGGCACTCGGAAGTGCGCGCTATGTGTTCAGTAAATGAAGTACATGAAGCTGAGACTTTCCAAAGTGTCAATAAGAAAAAGTTGTAAGAGTACCTCATTCAAGGGCATGCCCAATATGAGAAAAATGATTATCGTCACTATCCAATTAATGTATGGTTTTTAAAGTGCCTTTAAACATCAATTAATGGTATCGGAGATTCGGAACAGTTCGGCTGGGTATTAAGAATAGCACTTAACAAAAATTTAAACATATTGTCATATATTCAAACCATGCAGGCCAGGTCGATCCGGCCAGAGACCTATCTACAGAGTGTAAACTTGACTCGTCAATTCAACCATTATATTCTCTACAAGAAAATCATCTATGATTTCCTATTCGATCCACACCTTTTCTCTTTTTTTTTGTTTTTTTTGTTTGTATTTTCTTCTATCATCTTTTGACACAAATATATCCTTGTGTACACATCTTAATTTACCAAGAATAGCGGCCTTTGGTTATTTATTTTTTCTTTTAACCCTTTTATCCTGGTACTTAATTAAAGACCTTTTTTTCTATCCTTGAAAATGAAGATCAGGACTCAGAAATAACTGCTGATTCAACATTAATGGCTGGTTTAGGAGGTTAAACTGAGGGATGTCTGATTGATTGGTGGTGTTGGTGAAGCTGCAAGAACTGATGAGTTTCTTTGATGGGTGTAACATATCGTCATCTACATTAGAGTGCTGGCGCTTCAGCCGATTTTCCATAATTGGAAATGAAGATTTCAATTGAGGGAGCTTTTGGAGCAAGTTGATGTTGCTGCCACTATTAATATTGGTGCCGTTGTTGAAGAAAGGCTGGTCTAGACTTCCACTGTTAAGCACTGGGCTTGGCTCACAACAGTAGTCGTCGGATAAAAAATGACTCAGAATCGAGTAGTCCATGGCATCCAGTAAATTGGAGAAGGAAGAAGATCTCTGGGACTTGAGGGTGTGCTGGACAGGAAAACTTTTCAAGCTTGGTAAGAGGACATCATGCCCAAGAGGGTCTTCTTGATCTTGTTGTTGATCTAGATCACAAGGAGCCGCTGTCATTGTTGGAGGAAAATCATTTGACTTCTTGTAGATCCGACAGAGTACCCAATCGTCTAACTGAAAAAGAATTTACACCAAAGCAGTCTTAGCTACAGAATGAAATCCAATTGTTTTCCTGGAACCTGTTCGTATATATATGGTCTTTTCCTATATATACATAGGCATGGTACTATACATGCGCAAAGTTACCATGCGCAAAGTTACAAAAGGTGACCAGACCTTTATAGAGCCTATTGCAGAACAAATCGACAATTGGATTAGATAAATGTACATGATGCTCATAGGTAATTGTGGGATACATGTTTTAAAAATTAACTGTTGGATTAGATAATATTCTTGTAATTGTCATGCATGCCAACAATAACAGGAATCTAATGGTTTTCAGAAATGTTATTGAGAAAAACTATGATAATTTTCAGTGGCCACAATTTTTTAAAGTTCGTATTTTGAGAAACCGACCATTATATTAGATATTCCGCTTATATATATACATTATGTGTGCCAAAAATCAGATTACTCGAGTGTTGGTTAATTTTCATAAAATCAATTGTAAAAAATTATTATTTTTACCATTATATTTTAAAACTATGATACAATGCTTCTAAAAAAGTAGTCATTGGATCAACGTGATTTTTGGTATAAATAAATCAACTGAAGGATTGATAATTTTAGTGGCAGCAATTTGATGTGAGTGGATGCATAGAAACAAAGTGACCCCCAGGTCTAGATGAAAGTCATGAAACTACCAAATAATAATAATAATAATAACAATGATAATAACAACAAAAACAAATACTAATGTATCACAAAAATTGAATTTTTTTTAATGCAATTTAATAGAGCAATGAGATCGGAGGTACAAATCCATCATTTTCAATGAATCCATCAAAAGAAAATTTGAACAATCACTGTAACTTAATTATGGTATTGGATCATATTTTGGATCACACGTTCGAGATGTCACCATTTCCAAATTTCACTATCATTTAGATAGCGACAATATTCTTTAATTTATTCATGATAATGAAATATTCCCTTATAAAATTCTACACAAAACACTATTAAACAATTCAATTTCAAGGAACTACCAAATATGGCCTAATTAAATTAATGAGTTGAATTAATTTCTACAACTTAAATTCAGTAAGAGTATTCCTATTTTGCCTAACCGGGTAGGAATTTTTGCCAAATATCAATCAATTAAAAAGAAAATTAAAGGAGAAAGAGCAAAAATAAAGAAGGGAGCTAGGTTTAATTTGTGACCGAGGACCCAAATAAATAGCAATTTTGAGTTCCAAATATATATATATATATATATATATATATATAAAGCTAATGCAAACAAATCTTTAAGCATAAGAGTTAAAATTAAAGCAAAAAATTTTAAAAAAAGTACAAATTAGTAAAAATAATAAATATGAAGAAAGAAGAGTGGTGGGTCTCAGTGTCTCACCCTCATGGAGGATTCTTTGAGCTTCAAGGGTTTGTTGATGTAGGTGTAGGTGTAGGGGTGAATATTGGAGGGGGCGTCTGCAAGGCGATATTCATGCATGATCCAATTAGTCTTGATTCCCTTGGGAGGTCTGCCCTTGTAGAACACAAGAGCCTTCTTCACACCGATATTGATGTTGTCGTGCACTCCTCCTGCGGCTGCGGCTGATGATGAGACTATGGCCTTATCAGTCCCAGTTGCCTTCCAATACCCGGATGCGGCTGATCGGTTGGGCCTTGCACCGTTGGGGTACTTGCGATCTCTAGGACTGAAAAAGTACCACTCTTTTTCACCAAACGCAGCCTTAGCTGATACACATATATGCAGGACCCTTGCACGCGTTAGCAACCATGCATATATATATAAGAAAACACAACGTACGCGAGTATATTAATCGATAGATAAGAGAATTGAAGCAATTAAACCTGGCAAGTCCCAAGGATCAAACTTGTAAATATCAACATCGGCGATGATGGAAACAGGAAAGGGTGTGGACGTCAACTTCTTTCTTAGGTAATGAAGGATGAGCTCTTCATCCGTTGGGTGGAACCGAAACCCCGGCGGGAGTCTTGATTCCGGGTTCTTCATTAATATATATTATATATATTATTATTCTTTTATTAAAACTCACTCTATCTGTATGTATATATACTATTTAATTAATTTGATGATAAAACCAACCAACCAACACTCCAACAGAGATGGATGGAAAGAGAGGATTGAAATTTTTGGGATCGGAAAATGGGAAGCCCTTTTATGGTTGTAAAAATTTGTCGGGACGTGGATTACGAGATTAGGCCAAGGTGGGGGATGATAGGAAATCAGTTGCACTGAAAGGGGCCCAGCAACCACTGCATGTGCTCTGTGCTGGCAGCTCTACGTTATTGGTTCTTTTCTCTTTTTCTCTTGCCCTGCTACTTATATATCTTATTATATGGAAAAGAAAGGCGGCTGAGGTTCATCCCATTACATCATACCATCAGTTGAAGATCAACTCTTTTGGGTTATATTATATATCCACGTGTCCCAATACTAGGCATGCCAGGTGGATGATGATGATGCATTTGCAATTTTTTTTTCTTTTTTTTTTTTTTTTGCGACCTTTTTATTTAATTTTCTCGCACCACGTACAAATAGTGGCCGGACACATATATCTCACTCTCACCCATTTTTGTCTTATTTTACAAATTAATTTCTATTATTTATTTTAATTTCTTTCTTCTTCTTTTTTTAAGGTATTTAATAAAAATAAATTAATTAAGGACAAAAGTGTATTTACATATTGCAATAGATACATATAAGAGCTAGAAGTTGCCAGGATTCTACAAAAGCGACATGAAGTGATAATTAAAAATCTTGAATAATAGGACTCCAGCTTACCTGTGCGGTAGTTTATATGTACTTTTTATCTAAAAATAATTAAGTTATTAATAATTGATCAATCATATCTTTATTATTCATTATAGTTATCAGATTTGCAGCCACTTAATGAAAGAGTAGAAATCCAAGGCTAGGCTAATTTCATATTCTTTTTAATTCATCTCTAGCTCTAAAATGGTCCTAACTCGACCTCTTTGATGGGTACCACACTGGTGTCTTAAGGCGCTCTCATCATCTACTTTTTCTCTCCTCCTTGCACAGAATTTCATAACCGTGATTATTGGATCAGATTTCGGCTACAGCGTTGACAAAGGTGAGGAGACGCTAGCCCCTTTTTCAAAGGTAAGAGGCTGGGGGTGAGATTGTCTTGTACAAGATCCACGAGTGTGTTAAAGCTTGTGTAATGTGAACGTGCACTAGATCTGTTATCTCGTCTCTTATATCATTCATCATTCATGATTTTGTTATATATGTGCATGTATTTCACATCCGATCGATAGATCAAGAGAAGAACTTTTAACTTCAATCCACCGTATTGTTGTCAAAAACCTTTTTTCAAAATTAGATATGTGAAAAACTCGAAGAGAAGCATGGGAATGGGAAAGGAAAATGAAAATGGAATCTTAGAAAGGGGGTGGGGTGGGGTTGGTGCGGCGGTGGGTGAATTTCAAAGTTACGTTTTGTTTTGTTTTGATTTGTTTGACAAATGACATGCAGAGCACGGGGATGAGTGCGCAAAGGTAGCAGTAGGAATTTGGCCAAGAGTTGGGGAGACTGCCACGATGTAATGAGGCCAAATGGGGTAGTTGAGCAGCGTGGGGTCCGAGGGTAAGGACAAAAGGCTAGGGGAAGAAGAGACAAATGGGTGTGGAGGTAGCTAGCTAGATGGAGTTTTGGAGCATTTTCCTTTTATCTATCCATATGTTTGGAAAATGAATCTATATATATATATATAAAGTATTGAACAAACACGTGATGATTATCCACATGCAGCCTCCTTCAAGACTTGGTACTCATCCTAACTTGTAAAAAAAATAATTTATTATGGGTACGACATAAGAATCTTAGGAATTTAGATAGAGAGATGCGTGCATGCCTTTGTTTGTTTGTTTCAAAGTTATTGGTGGATTTGTGTGGGAATGGGTTTTTCTTATGTCATCTGTCGTGTAAAATTGAGTAGTTTTTAAGGAGTTGGGATGGGATATTCCATTCAACTCCCCTCCCATCTTCTAGCCTAACTAGTATGTAATGACCAAAGAAAGATAGCTTGTTCGGATGTCAGTCAAATATATATGCAACGTTTTCAATTATTTTATTAGGCCTGTTAGTTACCAACTAGCCCAAAACTCTCTCCTCTGAATTTCAATTAGTTTCTCATAATTAATACTACTCCATCTATAGTACGTCTATATATATAGTATATACTAATGACTAATGAGGAAGCACACGCGAGAGCAGATAAATTTCTTTCTCGACCTCTCTTGGTGATGGCCGTGATGGTGACGGTGACGGTGACGGTGACGGCAAAGGCAAAGGCAAGGATGTCACACACTTGGTTACGAGAGACTTTATATATGCACTAAAGCCTAACTGAAAGATACAAAACCAGATAAATCACTCCACCTCGATCTGTTACTTTCTCCCACCCAAGAGCCCAACCAATTAAACTCATCCTTATCTCTCTATTAAAGGTTCCATTTACGTTAAGAGTATTGTTATTTTGTATGGACGGGGGCACTAATTAAGCATGGAATGGGAGCCCTGATAAATTAAAGTTAATATAATCATGTGAACAGAAATGATCTACTCGGTATATGCTTATATAAGCTTATGCCAGTTCATAAATAATCGTGTGATGCATATTTTGTAAAACTTTGCATTAGATACTATAGTACGTCGTGCATATCATGCATGCCAAAAATCATAATAATTTAATGGTCGGTTTCTCATAAATGTGACTAAAAAAAATTGTGACAGTATTCACTAGTCACAGTTTTTCATAACTATATTTTGAAATTTTAACATTGAATCACTGTGATTTTCGGCATACATGACATCCATCAATATAATATCGTCTAATTCAATTATTAGTTTTTCAAAATATGCATTCTCCAATTATCTATGAGACTATAACCTTCACATGCCGACATAAGTTTACACGCCAACATAAGTTTATATAAGCATACGTTGACTAGATCATTAGGGATCATAAGATTATATACTAGTTAAAGGCATGCATGGCAAGCATACATGTGAAAATGAAAATGGATTAACAAAGTTGATTTCCAACTGCAAACAAGTCCTGATTGCGACGCTCTGTACTTTTCCACGTGCAGTTCACCTAAACTAATGGCTAGAGATTGATTATCTAAAGTCAATTGCAAATACCACCACTGTTCTACCAATTCAGCCCATAACCAAATGGTCCCACAATAGCAGGCGGTTGGTTTTGCATGAGAGGGGTGAGCTCCATTCAATTTTAATTTCCATTATTTTTAGAAAAAATTATAGTTGAATTTCCATATTATTAGTAAAAAATAATTTGCATTCCTATATTTTCAATTGTGACATATTGATTTTTATTGGACTGATTTATGATACTTTGCATCCTTCTATTAATTAGTCATTTATTTATTTGACTGAAAAATAATGTTAGACTCATTATTTTTTTATGCAGTATTTATCCTACATTACTAATGTGCTCAAAACTCTACAAGCATGAGGGTGAAGTTTTATTATTTTTTTCAATATATTTTTTTTATTATGAATTTTATTTACTGTAGAGACAAAGTAATTTATAAAAATTAAAATATATTGAGAAAAATCATGAAACTTCACGAATATGCTTATAAACACGTTAGCACTATAGGATAAATACTTCATAAAAAAAAATATTAACACCATTTTTCAGTTAAATAAATAAATGGCTAACTGGTAAAACATTACAAAAAAAAAGGAGAGAAAATACATTTTGCATCCTTGTACTAAAGGCCAAAAACACTTTGCACCTCTGCACTTTAAAAGTGAACAATAAACTCCCTGTACTTTCAAAATTTGGCATAAGGACTTACGGTGGCTAACGGTGTTTAGTTTTATTGTGATTTTACCAATATACCCTAACCCCTCTCTCATGACTCCTCAAACCCGCATCACCTCTCTCCTCATCCACTTTCAATATCCTCTCAAAAACCCTAACCAACTCATGTCATGCCAGCGATCCCTCCTCCTCACCGCCGTTCAAATTCCCCTCACTGTTACTCTGATTATGATCATCACCATTATATTGATTCTTATCTCTAATCTTACTATCCTTCTTCGATTTGAAAGCGTCAGCCACTATGAGGATGACTCGCTCCTCACAGCCCCGTACGGCGTCGTCAATGCGGATCTTGGTGCCGGTGTCTTCATTGATGAACCCAACTGTAGTGTTCATCTCCCAAACCCCACTCCCACTCCCATCATCGGCACAGGCGGCTCACTCTCCATCCATTCCTCTCCGTCAAACCCCACTCCCACTCCCATCATCTCTCAAACCCCATCTCCCTCTCTCTTAAATGCATTTAATCCTTTTGGATTTGAGGAAAGTAGAGAGAGAGAGAGAGACAAAGACCACATCTTAACATGTGAAAAAAAAATCTCTGCTCCATACCCACTACCGCCTTTCAAACAACTTCCAGTAACAGAGCATCAAATGCGAACACGTCAGAGCTCGTTGTGGGCTTCCCTGTTCAGGAGAGCTCCGGTGTAAGGTAACCCAGGGTGCCCACTACCCTCGTCATGCTCGGATTTGAACCATGCTAGAATAATTTAGCCAGGCTGAAGTCGCCGAGTCGGCCGTTTAGCTCAGAGTCTAATAAGACATTCCCTGCTTTTATGTCCCTGTGAATTACAGTTTGTTCCCATTCTTCGTGTAAGTAGAGAAAGCCTGAAGCTACGCCTTTGATGATCTTGAACCTTTGTTCCCAGCTCAGAATTGTTTTGGGTTCGTTGAAAAGGATACATTAGAATATACAGGATACATTCGTGTTTCATTCATTTGATGAAAAATCCCAAATAAAATTTTAGAGATCCCAGAAAAAATTCAAGAACTTTATTACTACGATTCCAAGAATGTGCTAGTAGCTCTAAAATTAATATAACAGAAGACCATGAATCAAATGCAAAACCTTCACACAAAAAAACTATTTACCAAAAACCATCAAAATGCCAACAATATTATCCATCACACACAGATCAAGACCTATAATTCCAACAGAAATCCCAATAATCAATCTCAAATTCCCAAAGGATCACTCTTTGTTTTTAGCAATTTGAGATAGTTGTTGCCATAGTTAGAGAGAGAGAGAGAGGATCAGTGTGAGTGAACAACGTAGGAGGGAATCAGATCATGGTTTTCACATTTCTGTTGAAGGTTGGCACTTGGCAACTGCTAAAATATGAGCGTGGACCGTCGGAGAGGGTCCCTGCACTTTTAAGGGACTGAATGGCGTTACCGTCAATCAATCATCTGCAATTTGTCTTCACCGATCCAGACTCCATCAACTGTAAAGAAAATTTCTTACCTTCCATTTGGTTGCCGAAGAAACCTCCCCAAACCCCACACCGAAGCTCCATCAATGCCACCATCGCCAGGGAATTTTCAGGTCAGTTAAGCTTAAAAAAATTGGTAGGTGAATTTTTGGGTGAGGTGCTAAAAAAAATGACTAAGGGCATTTTTGTCCTTTTATAATCAAATTTAAGTCACATGGTATCACGTGACATTATAACCGTTAAAAAAACTAACGTTCAAGGGGGTGCAATCTGCCAAATTTTGAAAGTGCAGGGGGTTGAATGTTCACTTTTAAAGTGCAGGTGTGCAAAGTATTTTTGGTCTTTAGTATAGGGGTGCAAAGTGTATTTTTCCCAAAAAAAAAAAATGATCAATTGCAACGGACTTTTCCGTTGCAAGTAGGCAATAGAACGGCTTTTTCCGTTGCAAAAAAATACAGTAACGGTATTTTATACGGATTTTTGCAACGGAAAATGCCGTTGCAAGTATTCCATTCGATTTTATTATTAGTTTATAATAATTGTTGCAAGGAAACTATTTCAATAAACTTGCAACGGAATTTGCCGTTGCAAGTGTTCAAAGACTGCCAGTACTCCAAAATTTGGGTTGCAACGGAATTAGCCATTACAAAACGTCAATTTTTTTTTTTGTTTTTTTTAATATAAATCCTATTTCCATTTTTTATTGAAACCATATCTCAATCATATGGTTCTTGACTTATTAAATAAAATAAACGAATCTGATTATCTAATCAATTATATTTCATACAAACTAATAGAATATCTCATATAATAAATGCACCCTTCAAGTACACTTATAATTGTTCTGTAGCGAACATATTTTTTTGCTACAGAATTTTATTAAAATAGAGACATCCATAATCAAACATTAGTAGCATACAAATAACATCCATCTGTAATAATAAGTTCGACAGAATATGAATTACTAGAGTGAACTGTGATACAAAGAACTATACTAAATATAAGAAATTTTAAATAAGTAAAAAAGACAAACATTTCCAATCAAGTGAACTTAAATCGACTAAAATGATGTCAAAGTTGAAAGTTGGTTAGATTCAAATAACTAAGATTAGAAAACTGCTTCTCCCTTCAAGTCACCAAAGAAAATTTGAGATATAGTATATCATCTTCTTCTATAACTGCATGAAAAATAAGAAATAAAAAATTATAACCACATAATATATACTCAACCACTAAAAAAGAGAGGTAGAAAGAAAAAAAGAACTTTAATCTATTTTAACTATTGTGACTTAATAAAATTAGATTATGACAACCACGAAACTTTATTCTAACTATTAGATATTACATGAAAATATCTATAGAAAGACATATACATGTGTTTTTTTACATCTAATGAAAAAGTTGGTAAAGGAACTTTCATTTCAGCAAGCATTACAAGAGCTATTAACCTTCATCCATACAGTGATCATGCGCTAAGGTTTGAGTCTTATTATAGACAGCCTTGTCAACCTATTAAAAATAAATAAACAATACAATCAAAAACCAACAAAACAACATAGAATTAAAGTGAGGATATGGAGTTATTAACCTGTGCCGCTACAAGTTGCAAACGCTCAGATAACTGTAATAAAGATTGAGTAGCCACCCCCTCTGGATTTGCTTATCGGGAAGAAGAAAAAAATAATTTAAAGTTTTCCAAACAATGGCTTATTAACCCTAAAAAGCTGCAAATAAAGTGCAACAAGATTCGGGGACAAAATAAATTAATAAAGATCAGCAACATTCAGGGAAGAAATAAATGAAAAAAGCTAAGGAAAATGAGAGCGAAGAAAAGAACCTACGAGAATTGCACATCAATATTCAAATCTGGAGAAGCAAAGGTATTGATTCACGCAATTCAGAAAACTGAACCAATCAAATAAATCTTTCTAAGCCAATAAAACATAAAATCAGCAGAAATTCAGAGAATAACTGCAATTGCGTACAGGCTCAACTTTCAAATTCCATGTTCTCAATTTAACTCTTTTAAGCAACCATAAGTTCCATCACACCAACTAGAATCATGTGCATACCACTATTTATCATTAATGTATGCTCATAAGTAAGGAAGTGGATATCTTCACATATTAAGCTATTGTATACATACTACTATAATATATAGATAGATAGATGTACATTCTAAAATACATACAAGAACTCAGGAATAATGCTCTACTATAGATTGAGAGCATATAATACTAAAATTGGTAACTTTAATATGCATCATCTACAGTAGTAATCTGGTGTACTAGGACTCACATATCAATTCACATTTCACAATCGATATGGTTCTTAACAGTTGCAGATGCAATAATAAAGAGTTCATAGCATATACAATATTCTATTTGATGCATCACCTAGGCCACAAGGTGAGCAACCTAAGTTGCTACTCCATCATCCTCTCTCACACCCTATGAGTCTACCGGTCCACATAAATTTCCACCAAATGCAACTTTTATATAGAAACTTTGAAAATTGAGCATTCCCAAAACTTAAAAAGGAAAACAAGAAACAAAATCTTAGAAAAAGGGGGAATTGGTAAATGGACAATAAATTCTTGCATTTTGTCTCCAACTATTGCATTGTGTCTCTGTTTGATCCTCTCACAAGTCTCTGCAAATATATAATAACAACGTCAAAACTAACCATTGATGCGCATGTTCAAAGTTAACATAGGAGTAAATTCTAAACAGAGTTACCTGCACTATGTTTTCTACCTTTGTTCCATGGCACTCTCCCTTTGTTCGCAAGTCCTATCCTTCTTCTTCTCTGGCTTTCCTTTTCATTCACATTGCTAAAACTTTTTGAAGAGTCATAATAAGGCTTATGCTTGGCCTTCGGAGACCTCTCACCTTCAAGGCCAGAAACACAACACGTACCAAATTTTGATGACCATAGCCACAACTCAAATAACCTCACATCCCCAATCATCCCAAAGTTCAAAATCCAAGTAATATTAGAGAGTGTTTGGTATAGCTTCTAGGAGGCTGGTTCACCAGTTTCAGTGCTCAAAGCTTTCCCTGGGAATGTGAAGACATGAACTGCATCAATTGGCAAGAATAGATAAATAAGTAAAAGAAGAGTAATAATAACATCATTAATTCTAAAAGCAATTTCGGAGTACTAAAAAGGATTTTTCCTTAGTAACAACCTTAGCAACAGGGTAAGTTTTATGCACAACCAAAGTAAAAGTTTTGAAGAAGCTCCTGGTATTGGAAAAAAATCCCCGTCAGAAAAAATTGACGTATCTAAAGAATAAACATGGAACCTAAAGTGTAAACTATAAGAATTGGAATTTATGTTACCTTTCGACAAAAAGGACAGCTGCATATTCCACTTGATTCGTGATTATCCATGTTCGAGAAAGCAACTCAATCATTAATTATGTCCTAATTCTAGAATAATGCCATATATATAATTAAAGGGGAAAAAAGAAAAGAGCAGTTTGCTCATTTCGATATGCATTAAAATTTAAAGGTTAAGCATACATATCCATAGTAGTCCAATCGACCATATACAGTGTTAACAAAACGTATAACAACAATGTCCATTTCACATTTCTTACCAACTTACTCCCATCAAGTTACCAAAAAACAACCTAAACAAACAAATGCTTTACCCTTCTATCGGTTATTGTCAGAACTTTTCAAAAACTGTCTGTGTGAACCGCCATCTTCCCAACTCTGTACAATCTACATACAAAAAAATGACAAATAATTGATATTTTGGTTAGTGAGCTATTTAGAGAAGACTATACCTTTCTACATAGATAAGAATAACTCGAAAAATAATGCTTACAAGGATGCTAGAAGTTTAGTAATGTCAAATTTAAACAAAACTGACCAATTATGTGAATGTACCTTTTCAACGCTAAGTACAAGGCCATATAAACAGGGAAGAACTAGGTCGGCTGCACGCTGTCCACATCGTACTCGCCTTGAGTGACATCTGAATCGTCGCGTGCTAATGCATCTATGCCCATTAATGCATACTTTGCAATAAATGCATTCACTTCAGTCGAGGAAATTTTGCAGTCTAGTCTGATATTCGAGAGAGCATCGGTGGCGTTGGATCCAACTCTTATCCATGTCAAACGTTCTAGAAGAATGCCAACTATATCACATATATTTAGTAAGTAAAAAAATTTGAGAAGTTATTAGGATTATATGGGATTAAATTATGAATTATGATTTATGAAGAATGCCAACTCTGTCACTGAAAAATTATGAAGAATGCCAACTATATCACATATATTTTTACTTGTACAGCTTTACAAATAAAGCTTCCACATGTCAGTATGTCACTCCACAAGGGATACATAAAATACTTCCAATAGAAACCACGATACCAAGCTCTCTATTCTTGTAAACTGTAATATCAAAGGGGAGGGAATGACAAGAGAAAAGAAAAAGGATGAAAAGAGAGAAGATGACATTTGACAATCAAGTGTCAGCTTACCATTTCCACAGTACAGAGAAGAACAACTAAGATGTCATATATTTTTAATCCTTTCTCAGAGAGAGAGAGAGAGAGAGAGAGAGAGAGAGAGCAAATGAAAAGAAAAATGGTTCTACCAAGTAAATTCAGAGGTTGTTTATAGTACATAACGCATGAAACATAAAACTATATTGTCCAAGTGATGGGCTACCACTTAACAGATTAAAAAACAAATAATGGAAAGTCAGAAAATGATGGGCAGAGAGAGAGCACAAAATGAAAAGAAAAGTGGATCTACCGAGTAAATTCAGAGGCTGTTCATAGTACATAAGGCACGGAACATAAATCTATATTGTCCAAGTGATGGGCTACCACTTAACAGATTAAAAAACAAAGAATGGAAAGTCAGAAAATGTGACCAATCTAACCCAAGATTGCACTGATCATTGGAATGGACAACTAGGTTTTTCAAAAAGAAATTATTGAGACATATTTAAATATAACATAGTAATTATGGATTTTCACATAATGTAAAATAGTAATTATGTATTTTCACATAATGTAAAATACTAATTATGTACTATGAAAATTTTTACGTAATAATTCACTTTGCAGACACTTTTACATAATAATATATGGGATAGAAATTTGATTGTTCTAAGCCACCACATGAGTTATCATTTCATGATTATGCTAACACTATTGATAATCAATCAATCTATATATATATATATATATATATATATATATATATATATATATATATATAGATTATGTTTTGTTTTGTTTTGTAGCAAACTTAAGTCAATTAGTGGTAAGCCATCACTAACTATTCCGGGAGAAGACATGGAAATCAAGCAAAGAGAATTTAATGGAAGCCAAAATAATGGTGAGAGAAGGGGAGAGTTCATATGGGGTGAATATTGAACGAGATTGTGAGAACGAAATGGTTTTAGAATGGAGAGAAACTCCATTAGTGAAAGTTTCAACTTGGATATAGGTAACACAAAACCCAACCCACAAATCAAGGGAAAACAATAAGGGGAAATGATAATTTTTTCAGTAAATATGTATGGCATGATACATATAAACGATACATTTTTTATATGTTGTATAGATTGAATTGTGTTAATATCACACCAAAAAAAAAAAAAATCATTTATTGAATAGAATTATAAGACCTTTTGTTGCCCTAATGGGCAGTCACTTGTACTATTATACACTTTTGCTCAATGGACTCAAATTTATTGTAATCAAGAGATGCACAAATCATGGAAGGATGCAATCGATTCAAGAGATGCAAATGAAGCTGAGAACCAGCAAAATCAGCAAAAGAATGTCATGATTCAAAGTAGTAAAATACAGAAAATGTTTCGAAAATTTGTACCACATATCCTCAGGTGGATTGATCATCACAGATGATAGGTCTAATTAACTTTTCATTAACTGCAGAGATATTGATGAAATTTTTACCCTAGAAAAGGAAATCTATGGTACAGAGTAATTGAAATCAGACACCATATATCTGATCAAAATGACCATTTTTTGTTAGAGATACAGGCCCTTTTTAGCTAAGAAAGATCACTAATTGTTCAAAACTCACTTTAACATGTTGGCAACCTGGCATGACAGCCAACAGTCTCCGGCTGTTTAATCCAGATATAAAGGACATCCGCAAACTCAACAATGTCTTATATCCCAACTACTTGGGATAATGACACAATCCTTTTCCTCCATTGAACTATATGAAGAGCCATATTATTAAATAAATCATTAAGGCAATTCTTATCTTTCCTCACTGCCTCAACCAATGTTCCGTTTGGCCTCCTTGACCTTGCCAGCCTCTTCAACTTGAATTGCTTAACTCCTGTTCACTTGTTTATTCATAGGTGCTTAATACATCTTACCTCAGCTTGTCCTCAATTAGAGCTCTCTCTGACTTCTCAAAAACACATTCATGTCCTATGTCATCTTCTTTCTCAAAAACACATTCATGTTCTATGTCATCTTCTTCTTATTTTCTTATTTTACTTTATTTTATTTTTTATTTTATATATATTGCTGCTCATCCATATCTTAACATCCTTCGACCACTCATTTTTTAAACATATTATTTCTTAAAGTCATTTCTTAAAAATGATAAATATTTAAATCAAGCACATGAAATTAAAAGAGGGGTGAAGATCATGTGATACACCCGCTAAAATGTCTGATAATTACCAATAAAAGGTCCAGATTCAAACAACCAGAGTTAGCCAGTTAGTGAGAGTGTAAAGGAAAATACTTACAATTATGTTAGGTCCCTCCAATGTAAACCAAAAACTAAAAAAAATAAAAAATAAAATAAAATAATCCAAACTCAACAATGGTGTCTTTACTATCCTATCAAAACTTAAGCTCCTCTCAAGATTCATAACGTGAAAATTGCAGCACACAGAACACTCGGCTTAGTCACAAACAAGCAATGCAATGTCAAACAAAGTCGGTATATAATATTTGGTATTGTGCAATCAGTGTTGCATTTTATATCTGAAAATAAAGTCACCATAACATGAGTAATCCCATTCTTCGCTCATATCAACTGAAAACTTTAACATCAAAGACTGGAATTAGAGATACAACTCTCATCTTAAAATTGCATGTGAACCACTTTTACTGAATAGGACAAACGGACCACATGAAATATAGAGATTAGTAGAGGGGACAAAACACAAATGCATCGAATATTTGCCACAAATTAACATCCGAAAAACACCAAAATCTAGACCATAATCAAAATAGCAGACTTGGGTTGTTCTACAAGACCCAATACATTCCTTGTAGTGGAAAACATACTAAAAGCCATAGAACTCAAATACCAAACCCAAAAACTCAGTTCCCAAACATGTATATACATGTTTACTCCTAAACATGTATTTACTGCACACCGGTGTGTAGTTCCCAAACTAGGGTCAAGAACCCTAGGTTTTGGTTGATTTTTCTAGGGGGAAAAAAAAAAAAAAAAAAAAACCCAAAGCCAACCCCTCAAGGCCTCGATCACAGTAAAATACACATCAATTGCAACCAATACAGGTATCGACATTGATAATCAAAATCATAAACAAAAGTTCAATATATAAATATGCAATATCTTACCTTAGATTAGTTTAATGATGTTGATGCTTCTATAAGGGCTTGAATGGCTGCATATCACAGTGGATGAGGGGGGGGGGGGTGGAAAAGCGTTTTACCCCAACCATGTCTTGGTGCAGTCGGAGAGAGATTAGAAAACCCTAGGTTTTTGAGAAGGATTCAACGTCGGATAGAGAGAGAGAGAGGGAAAGAGGAGGTTCGTTCCTGGAGTGAGGGTTCGTTCCTGGAGTGAGGGTTTGTTGCTGAAGTGAGGATCGTTGCAGAGGGAGAGAGGGGCGGGAAGATGGCGGTGGAGATGCAAATGCAACGATGGCCGGAATTGGGTCAGCACGCCGATATGGGTGATTGGTGGTGGGAGGGTTCCATTGAAACCCTGTTTAGTACACACACAGAGAGAGAAAGGGAAAGGGAAGAGGGAGAGAGGAAACAACTGTGCGGGATGTGTATTTTGGGGGAAACATTGTGACAGTATTTCCCGTTGCAATTACTTACATTTTTTTGTTAAAAAATTATATTTAATTCCGATTCACTGTATGGAGTTATAAAAATAATGATTTTTAGCTCTGTGAGGGTTAATACCGTCACAATGAAAACATAAAGTAAAAAAAAAAAAAAAAAAAAAAAAAAACAATTTTCCCAACTTTGTGCAAAATTGCGATGGTGGAAGATAAACTCAGAAATTGGCCCTATTATTTTAGTTGCAACGGCTTTTTCCGTTGCAAAAATTAAATTCTTGCAATAGCCTCCCTTTCCGTTGCAAAATCTTGTTGCAATTGCTCCTTTTTCTTGTAGTGAAAGAATGCAATCCGTCACATTTTAAAAATACAGAAGTCAATGTCCCAACTTTAGCTATCATTGAGTTTTAAGATCTCTCATTTGACAAATGACCTTGCTCATCTGGGGTTGTACCATTTCTACTAAGAGGAGCATGTATTTCAAAATCCATTCTAAATAGAAATCTAGCCTTTACCTAAGTTCAAAGTCTGTGGGTGCAAATTCCTTGGACAATCATACTACTATATCAACATGAACTTTTGGCATGGGAAGGGGTTCATCTTTTTCATTTGAAAAATCAAAATCTATCCCTTCGGGCAAGTGACACAAGGTATGGCCATCTTTGACTCTCAAAATTTTCTAAAGTTGTGTGTAAAAGTTTAAGTAGTAATTGTAGGTGTTTTAAATGGAAGAGGGGGGTATTTATAGATTTTGGAGAGGATTTTCAAGGGTAAAATGTGAAAAGATGGGCATTTTGGGTAGCTGGGGACATACGGGACATTATCGTAAAGTTTGGTAAGGTTTGATTCAGATTTGGAGGGGTTGAGCACCTGTCCGATAGGCGTCAAGTCCCAATCATTTCAAATCAACCACAAACTCCTCCTTTGGGAAGTGGGGAGTGTGATTTTGGAGTTCCTAAGGGCCATTAGTGTTCGGTAAGTGACCTTATAGGGTGGTCTTGTAGATAATTTGGTGTGGCTTAGCACACTGATTGAGTGCATCAAAGCCATTTGGTTTTGGATCAAATGGTCAATTAACCATATTTAGCCAAAGTTCTCATCTGATTGCCAATTGATTGGTCAATTGCTTAATCCTACAATGACCGAGTGTGGTGGTGATGAGATTGGTGATGATAGGGTGGTCAATCAAATGCCTTCGTGTGACTTCCTGTCGTACAATGCTCGATAGGAGAATGGATTTGGATGATTTCACTGTTTGATCCTCAATCAAGCAACTTAATTGACAAACACTTGATTGGATGAGCTGCAGATTGAAAGAGAGAGAGACCCCTAAAAGATTGGGGTGTCTTCAAGAACTAATGCTAGAAGTCAATAAATCTTAAGGTGGGTTATGTAAACTATGATCCCTATTTGGGCCTTCACCCAAAAGTTAGGACCCATATCCAAGGGAGCTAACGATGAGTTAAATATATGCTTGTGAACCAGAAAAACATATTATATATATAGAAATGCAGTAGTTTTAACCCTCCGGAAGAATTCTATGTAATATGTATGCATGCATTTATATATGAGAATACAATTTATATTTGAAGCAATTATTTTTCTTTCTCCTGTTTTTTCTTTCCTTTTCTTTTCTTCCAACAACCATAGGTCCAGCTTGTTGAGCTAAAATGTGTTTGAAGTCCAATGAAAATTGAAGAGCTCGGTGTTTTTTACAAAGCATTAAAAGGAAGAAATTTATCAACCACACTAGGTAATTAAAGAAAATGAGACCTTCACCACAACTTATGGTATATGATTAAGTTTTAGATCCATGAAATAACACTGTTTATACATTACTAGTAAAAAGGAGTGATATGATTCAAGTTGAACATAGTACAAGGATAAGAGGAAGGTTGAAAAGAGCATAGGTTGCAGTGGTGAGAAAAGACATGATGGTCCTTGATTAAATGGAGTAAATGCCCTAGATAAAGCTGAACGTTTTAATTTTTTTTGGTTTGGGGGGAGCATTAACATCACTGACCTCAATTAGTTGGGATTTAAGTCTTTTTTGAGTTTAACAATCACTTTTTTAAAAATGAAATTAAAGAATTAAATAAATTAGAAGGCATCAAGTAAACATGATGAGTATGGAAAATGTCATGCACCTGTATGGAGTCTTAAGTGCAACTTGATGCTGTGGACCAGCTGTAGTAATATTCATACAGAGACGGCGTACTGCAGAGACTTATTATTACACAAGGATCTACTACTCCCAAAAAGAAAACCCTCCTTTTCTTACAACTCTTCTAGTTTCAGGTTGCCGGCGAAATTCCCTTTCCTGATCGAATTTCTTGGAGGTATCTCTGGTCTTCTTGCCCAGTTGACTAAAATTCACTTGATTGTCTTCCGAATCTATCATCCGGCACTTTGTAATTTTCTTACCAGACAGCCAACCCTGAAGCATTTCATCTATCATGGGTTCTGGGGTTAACAGTTTCTGCTTCATCTCTGTATAATATTTGTAAGCTTCCTCCAACTTTCCATTAAAAAAGAGCCCATGTATCAGGACAATATATGAGCTACGGTCAGGGCATATTCCATTTTCCCTCATCTCACTCCACAGCTTGGAGACGTCATCAAGCTGGCGCCATCGACAAAATTTTCTAGTCAACATGATATAAGTATCATTTTTTGGGTGGCAGCCCGTCGTCTTCATCTTTTCCAACAGCTCAAACACTTGTTCACCTGTCCTTAGAATACGAAAGAAGGCATGGTAAGTTTGGAATGTAGGGGACAGGCCCCGAAGCAACATCTCATCAAAGAGCTCTCTAGCTTCATCTATTTTCCGGGCCCTACAGAGAGGCTTGATCAGTGAATTATAAGTAGCAGTGTTTGGAGCAATACCCTTATCTTCCATTGTTTTAATGAGATTGCGAGCTTCTTTGACAAGCCTACCTTTTGCAAGAGCATGAATGACAGCATTGTATACTTTCCTGTCTGGGGCAATTTTCACTTCCTTCATCTGCTCAAAAAATTTGAGCACCTTAGTAAGGTTACTAACCTTGGAATGGCAAGATATGATACTTGCATATGAGACAACATCACGCGGAATTTCTCTCTTGCTCATCTCCCTCCAAAATCTCTCTGCCTCCCGCAGACTAGCAATCACATTGCACCATCCGTTGAGGATAATGTTAAAGCTCTTAGTATTAAAGGAAAAAACATTTTTGTTGCAGAAAAGCAAGTGCTCGGCATCTTCCACGTTTTTGTACCGGCAAAGGGCACTCAGAAGACTTTGGAATTCATCCGTTCCAATGTCAAATTTAAACCGTTTATGAGCATAAAAGGTATTTATAGCCTTCCCCACTTCATGCACAGCACAGTATCTCCTGATCATGATCAAGATCGTTTGAGGAGTGACAAGCGATGGTCCACTCTTGCCCCCTCTCATCTCATCAATCAAAGACCAGGCAGTGTCAAACTTTCTCATTTTCCCGAGAATATAGATCATTGAGTGGTATTCGCGCACTGAATGTGCATAACCCGGCTGCTTGCCAGCCCATAGAAAGAAGGTGAATGCTGCTTCCCAATCATTGCGAACTCGAGAAAGAACCTCCACCACCAGCTTCGACGACACAGCAATACCACATGATTGCTCAAGCCTGTTTTTCACTTCAGAGCGACTGGTCCCTGCCTCCCGTATATTATCCACAATAGTTCTTACATCATGGAGGAAACCCTCATCTCCTAAATTTAACTGTCCGGACACAGCATCATCATCTTCACTGTCTCCACTATCGCTATCATCATTGCTACCATCTTTTGGTTTAATCGAAGGGGCAATTGTATGTCCATAATTTGAGCAACGAAAAGAAGAGAGCAAAACTGGGAAACCAAAATTCAAGGGAGTTTTAGTGTTAGAAGCAGCGATCGGATTTACATATCGGGTCGGTGGTTTATCAACTGTTGAACTGAGATGGGTACGAAGCAGGAAAGAGATAATCGAGAGGTTGTATCTTCTTCTCATGTCCCACATTTCTACGGAATAAACTAGCCTTTAGAATTGAAAGAAGACGTTCACAAAGAAAGAGATCGGCGATTAATGGGGAACCCGTGAATACATACTGTCAC
The DNA here is from genome assembly GCA_017140935.1 of Hamamelis virginiana. Classification (NCBI taxonomy): domain Eukaryota; kingdom Viridiplantae; phylum Streptophyta; class Magnoliopsida; order Saxifragales; family Hamamelidaceae; genus Hamamelis; species Hamamelis virginiana. The sequence goes on along the minus strand of JAESVK010000172.1, from coordinate 120,584 downwards.
ATGAACTTGTATTTTAAGATAAATCATAGAGATCGATGAGACGACAGAGATCCCTGGCGAAACCGTTTGTAAAAATTACTCAACGAGCGGAAAAAAAAATATATATATATATATATATATATATATATATATATATATCTTTCATACCTTAAGGCTTAAACCCTCCGAATCGTATTTGTCCTTCATTTTGCCTCCCGTCAACTGTCAACTTGTACAATTCGCTGGGAACTGACTCGACCATAAAACAGAGATTAGCCATCTCGGAAGTTGAAGGAAGCCCTTAATTATCCAAAAAATAGAAGTTGAAGGAAGCCCGCCATTTCATGTTTAGGGCTTTAGCCTCTTCACTCTTCAGGTTCAGACTTCAGACTTCAGACAAATATGGCGTCCTGATCCGCTGCTGATGAGACAAATATCAGTATGTGCTGATCCTGCAACCGATGGGCGACACGTCGGTGGAGGGATGATCGGGTGGCTGAAAACACGGAGACGATCTAAGTTACGAATCTGAACAGTGAATTTGAGAATCAAACAACAAATTGCAAAACTGAACAGATGTTCGGTGTAATGCCCACTTGCAACAATCCGACCGAACAATTTGATGCCCTCGCGCAATTCCATCACGGGATGGACGCCATTGTTGTCCTGGTAAGTATCCTTCAAGAGTTCAAGCTCAGGCTGCTCGTTCAAAACAGAAGTAGGAAAACCTATAACAGTGGGGGAAGATGGGAGAAAGAAGCAATATCTGAGAAGGAAATTAGCAATTGACAACAAACAATGCCACTGAAAAAGATTCAAGAAAAGACTGGATCGAGGTTTCAGGCATTATAGGATATGGAAGAAGACTCATCGGAAGCAAGCTGGTCAGTACAAAGAAGAAATGACAACAGAGAAATCAGCAAGGAGGAGAAGATAAAGTCCATTGATGATATAGGGAGCAAGATTGGAAAGCAGATGGGCCAAAAAGAGCCCAATTGACCTAATGGGCCCAAAAGCATGGGTAAAGGAAAGTCTATGGGAAGTATGGGCCAATCCAAAATGGATTCCAGAAAGGGAGCGGATGTTGACACACCTTCAAGCTATTAGCCCACCCCTACCAATTTTGATTTTTTATCGTTTTATGAAAAAAATACATTGTTTTTAAGAAAACTAGTTGCATTGTCCACTAGAAAACATCATTTTGAACAACTTTGTAGAAGAAAGTTTTTCCAAAATCTATC
>JAESVK010000172.1:79682-99364 GCA_017140935.1 Hamamelis virginiana | reverse complement strand
TTTGGGTTAGAGAGCTTCTGGCTCATCACCATATTTAATTCAATTGTTGTTATAGTGGTATAATACAATCCTGAAGAAAAAGCAGGCAATTTTTCCACTACAAGCTTCTGGCTTGAAACAATATGAGTAATATGTAAATATTCTTTATTATTTTCACATGTGGTCTCAATATGATATCCATTACGACGTATATCTTTAAAACTTAGCAGATTTCTTCTGGATCTGACTGAATATAAGGCATCGTTAATATGGAATATCGTGCCACATGGTAACATTATAGTGGCTCTTCCGGAACCATCAATCAAGTCTGCAGGACCTGATATTGTATTTACATTAGCTTCAACTAATGTCATGTGGGAAAAATATTTTTGATCCCGAAGGATTGTATGAGTAGTAGCACTATCTGCTAGATATATCTCTCCACCATTTATCTTGGAACCGAGTGATCCAATACTAAGATCCATACCTTTAAAAAAATATATTAAATAAATTCAATATAAAATATGAAGAAATAAAATGCATTTTTTTTTAACTTCATTCATTTAAGAAAGGAAAAATAATACACTAATGATAGCTTTCAAATAAATAAATAAAAACACACACTAAAAAAAAATGCATTTAAAATTCCAAACAATAAAAATATTAATCGATGTGGACATTTCCATCACCAATTAAGTGATCAATTTTGCCATTTAGATCTTCAAAAAAATTCGAAACATCGAGATGAGTAATATCCACCGGATCTTCACCATCAATCAAATTTGTTTCTATTTTTTCTTTGCCTTTCTCCTTGAGCGAGGCTTGGTAAAGTTTAACCAAATGGTCAGCCGTATAACATGTACGCGACCAATGCCCCTTCATACCACACTTATAACATTTATTTTCATAATTCGCAGGAGGCTGATTTTTTTCTTTGCCTTGCCTTGCTACATTGTTAGACCACTTCTGGTGGTTTTGTGTGGTATTGTTATGACCTCCCCGTGTTCGATAATTATTTTGACCACGACCTCTACCACGCCCATGGCCACGACCACGGCCACGGCCACGGCTACGACCATGACCACTAGATGATGCCACATTCACTTTAGGGATAGATGTAGAGCCAGTCGGACGTGATTGGTGATTTTTCATCAACAACTCATTATTTTGTTCAGCTACAAGAAGACATGAAATTAATTCATAATATTTTGCAAACCTACGCTCTCGATATTGCTGTTGCAGGAGCACATTTGAGGCATGAAATGTGGAGTATGTTTTTTCCAACATATCTACTTCAGTGATTTTCTCTCCATATAATTGCAATTTAGAGCTGATTTTGAAAAGTGCAGAATTATATTCTGCAACTGTTTTGAAATCCTACAACCTTAAGTGCATCCAATCATAACGGGCTTTAGGAAGAATCACTGTCTTTTGGTGGTCATATCTTTCCTTTAAATTTTTCCAAAGGACAAGGGGATCCTTTACCGTAAGATATTCATTTTTCAAGCCCTCATCAAGGTGATGGCGAAGAAAAATCATTGCCTTGGCGCAATCCTGCTGGGATGCCTGATTTTTCTCTTGAATTGTATTGCCAAGATTCATAGCAGTAAGATGGATTTCAGCATCAAGGATCCAAGATAAATAATTTTTCCCAGATATATCAAGAGCAACAAACTCAAGCTTCGTAAGATTCGTCATTCTTGAATTTCTAAAAATAAATGATAAATACAATAATATGAGTAACGTTAAAAATAAAAAATAGAAAAATGATGGTAGAGATAGTCTAAGAGTCACATATAGATTATAATTAACATTGAAGCATAATTGACAGTGTCAGAAAAATAAGATTTTTTTTTAATTAATTTGATGTCAAACTTCATCATATGAATACTATTACCGAAACTAATAACAATAATAACAACATATATATACAATAATATATAATTATATTATTAGCATCAAATAAAAAAATGGGAAGTTGTGACTTACTTTTTTTTTTATAAGTCTCTCTTGCTTTAGGAAGAGAAGAATCTCATGAACAATAAAACTTCTAGTTTTTATTTTTAATCACTCTCGTGCTTCAGGAAGAGAGGATTTTTCGTGACTGGTATAAAAATTAAAAGACTATAATTATTCTTGAAAAAAAAATACCATAGTAAAAAAAAATATACCCACCAAACGTTTTTCATTACCTTAAAACAACTTGGCTAGAAACTCGTGCTTGGTTAGAACCTCGTGCTGATAACGTATTGTAAAAGTAAGAAAAATAGAATAGAAGAGATAGGAGAAGAAAATGGTGTCTTGCATGTGTTTTATTCAAGGGGTTTAAGTCCTCCTTTTATAGGCTTACAAGATTGAATATGGAGAGACAAATGGGTATAGGTTACAAGCCTTAAAGCCAGAGGGGGTTACAAACCTTAAAGCTAGAGGGGGTGTTATAAGCCTTAAAGCTATAGAGGGTTACATAGGTAGAAGATGGGTGGTCATCCACCATATTTATAATAATTATATATTTGTAAGGATTATATAATTATAACTTCTAAAAGGACAAGATCGATTCGGCCAATGGTTTATCAGATTTGGCCTTTTGTAATTGTCCGATCCGATATGAATTCCAATCCATCAAAATTGATCTGATCCGTTAATCTGAACCTCCACTACTACAAAAAAGGGCAAAAAATCACGAAAATCAGACGGTTGGTTTTTGAGAAAACATTTAAATTATTTAAACTTGTATGTGTATTATATGGTTCTTATTCATATTATACAAATGTTAAAATGGGTAGATTATTTTGTGAAACTGACCGTTGGATAAGATGTTCCATATAAACACATTGTGCATGCAAAAAATCACATAGATCCGACGGTTGGGTTTTGAGAAAACATTTAAACTGTACGTTTAAACTTGTGTATCATATGGTTCTTATATATTCATATATATATTGTACAACTGTTAACATGGGGATATTATTTTGAGAAACCAACCGTTGGATAAGATGTTCCATATAAACACATTGTGCATGCAAAAAGTCACGAAGATCCGATGGTTGGTTTTTGAGAAAACATTTAAATTGTTTAAACTTATATGTGTATTTTATGGTTCGTACACCTTGAGGCTAGAAATGTGGCAGAGGATTCATTTGAGAGGTTTCATTAAATTTGAGCGATGAGTAAATGAGCAGAATCCCTTTTCGTTGAGTTAGTTCCAGTAAATCTAAAATCCATCTCAACTAAAAAGAAAATACAAGTAACCTTGGTGTCCGGGCCTTGCCATATATATATATATATATAAAAGGAAGATATCGCTAAGGATAGGAGAGTATGGATGAAGACCATGAGGCTAAAGAGTTTGTGGAACATTCCTTCGAGAAGTTTCATTCTAAAAGAGTGATCAATAACAGTAACAATTCAACTTCCATTGACCTAATTCCAAAAAACCAAATGCCCACCTCAACAAAAGACTTAATAAATAAGACCTTGGCGTCCAATCCATATGATATCATCGCAATATCTCCTTCGAGGTATCTCAGAGAGATCAACCATGAGATGCTTTTTAAGGAATATTTCTTTAAATATAGGAGACTGTAGGTGAAAATCTATAGGTTAGAAAGGTTCTTGAGGATTCCTAGGAGAAGTTTAGCAATAATTGAAGGATCAATAAAGGAGCCAAGTCCATTTTCGTTGACTTAATTTCATAAGATCTAAAATCCACCTCTAATAAAAGGTTAGAAAAAATAACCTTGGTGTCCGGTCCTTATAAGATCCTATATATATATATATATATATAAAATCTTTCGAAGTGTCACAGAGAAATCGTTCCTATGACGCGTTTTATGAATGATTTCGCTAAGAATATAGATGAACACCTTGAGGCTAAAAATATGGCAGAGGATTCATTTGAGAGGTTTCATTAAAATCGAGCGATGAGTAAATGAGAAGAATTCCTTTTCGTTGAGTTAGTTCTAGTAAATTTAAAATCCATCACAATTAAAAAGGTAATACAAGTAACCTTGGGGTCCGGTCCTTATAAAGTGCCAAATATATATATTTATATCTTTTGAAGCGCCGCAAAGAGATCATTCATAAGACGCTTTATATGGAAGATATCGCTAAGGATAAGAGAGTATAGATGAAGACCATGAGGCTAAAATGTTTGTGGAACATTCATTCGAGAAGTTCCATTCTAAAAGAGTGATCATAACAATAACAATTAAACTTCCATTGACCTAACATCAAAAAACCAAATACCCACCTCAACTAAAGACTTAATAAATAAAACCTTGGTGTCCAATCCATATGATATCATTGCAATATCTCCTTCGAGGCATCTCATAAAGATCAATCATTAGATTCTTTTTAAGGAATATTTCTTTAAATATAGGAGACTGTAGTTGAAAATCTATAGGTTAGAAAGGTTCTTGAGGATTCCTACGAGAAGTTTAGCAATAATTGAAGGATCGGTAAAGGAGCCAAGTCCATTTTTGTTGACTTAATTTCATAAGATCTAAAATTCACCTCCAAAAAAAGGTTAGAAAAAATAACCTTGGTGTCCGGTCCTTATAAGATCCTATATATATATATATACACACACACACACACACACACACACACACACACACATATATCTTTCGAAGCGTTACAGAGAAATCGTTCATATGACGTGTTTTATGGACGATTTCGCTAAGAATATAGATGAACATCTTAAGGCTAAAAATGTGGCAGAGGATTCATTTGAGATTTTTCATTAAAATCGAGCAATGAGTTAATGAGCAGAATCCCTTTTTGTTGAGTTACTTCCTGTAAATCTAAAATCCATCTCAATTAAAAAGATAATACAAGTAACCTTGGGGTCCTGTCCTTATAAAGTGCCATACATATATATACACAGAAATGATCCATTGGGGTCTAGACCCCATTTGGATAAATACGGTCCACTCCTCATGGGATAGTTGAGACAGGTATTTTGAAAAATCGACCGTTGGATTAGATACTCATGTTATGTATGTCATGTCTGCCAAAAATCATAGTGATCCAACGGTTGGTTTAAGTGTAAGTTTTTTCACAGTTAGTTTTCTCATAAACCAACCGTTTCACTATGATTTTTGGCAGACATGACATACGTAACAGGAGTATCTAATCCAACGGTCGATTTTTCAAAATACCTATCCCAACTATCCCAATGAGGAGTCGACCATATTTATCCAATATCTTTCGAAGCGCCACAAAGAGATCATTCATAAGACGCTTACAATGGAAGATATCGCAAAGGATAGGAGAATATGGATGAAGACCATGTGGCTAAAAAGTTTGTGGAACATTCCTTCGAGAAGTTCCATTCTAAAAGAGTGATCAATAAGAGTAACACTTAAACTTCCATTGACCTAATTCCAGAAAACCAAATACCCACCTCAACTAAAGACTTAATAAATAAAACCTTAGCGTCCAATCCATATGATATCATTGCAATATATATCTCCTTCGAGGCATCTCAGAAAGATCAATCATTAGATGCTTTTTATGGAATATTTCTTTAAATAAGGAGACTATAGCTGAAAATCTATTGGTTAGAAAGGTTCTTGAGGATTCCTACGAGAAGTTTAGCAATAATTGAAGGATCAATAAAGGAGACAAGTCCATTTTCGTTGACTTAATTTCATAAGATCTAAAATTCACCTCCAATCAAAGGTTGAAACAAATAATCTTGGTGTCTGGTCCTTATAATATCCTAGATATATATATCTTTCGAAGCATCACGGGGAAATCGTTCATATGACGCATTTTATGGATGATTTCGCTTAGAATATTGATGAACACCTTGAGGCTAGAAATGTGGCAGAGGATTCATTTGAGAGGTTTTCTTAAAATTGAGGGATGAGTAAATGAGCAGAATCCCATTTTGTTGAGTTAGTTCCAGCAAATCTAAAATCCATCTCAATTAAAAAGATAATACAAGTAACCTTGGGGTCTGGTCCTTAGAAAGTGCCCGATATATATATTTGTATCTTTCGAAGCACCACAGAGAGATCATTCATACGACGCTTTCTATCTATGGAAGATATCGCAAAGGATAGGAGAGTATGGATGAAGACCATGACGCTAAAATGTTTGTGAAACATTCCTTTGAGAAGTTCCATTCTAAAAGAGTGCACAATAACAGTAACAATTCAACTTCCATTGACCTAATTCCAAAAAAACCCTTTTAAACCTTCGGCAATAGTGTTTTATTCATATACTAGTGCAGAAAACTTAAAGAATCTCTGATTTATTACAAATTTCACTGCGCAATTCAGTTCTTTTAACGATGGCAAGGTTCGAGAAAGATTTTGGCACTTTGCTATTGTTTAACCTATTATGTTTAGATCTGATTTACGACTGCAAGAGAAAGAATGAAGAAACATGATAGAAATGTTTTTGGAAGGAAATAAATGGGATGTGAGAGAGAGAGAAAGAGAAGTTTTCTCTTCACATGGAATGGAGAAATATTATAGGAAGGAAATAAACAATCCTTCTATTATAAGGTGCACCTTAAAAAAACCTTTTTATTTATTTATTAGGGAAATTTGGCCAAAAGTCCTATTTTAGGCTCCTCTCTTGCATAAAGTCCTCATTTAAGATTTTTAATGCCTAAAGTCCTATTTAAAGATATTTTACTTCCTAAAGTCCTAATTTTTAAAAATCTATTTATTTTATGACAGGATTGCCCTTAGATTCCTATGTTTCTTCCCGATGCCCTCCTCCTCCTCTTTCTCAACTTCTTTTTTTTTTCTTCCACCAACCAGCCATGGTAGCCTCTGAAGTCTGTTAGCTATTCAGAGGAACAATCAGATCTCCAACTGCAACGAGATGGTATCCAGATTGCAGTGCTCGCAGAACACCAAGTGCCGGTGGCGCCAAAGCGAGGCTCTTGACGACATGTTTTTCAACAAGTTAGAAGCTTGCTTTGCTTACTTCCCTGCATTTTTGAGTAAATGGTGATGAGAGAATTGGCTATGCTACTATCAAATTCAAGTCCTAACCTGACAATATGTGCATGGATCTCTTCCATGCTTTAAAGCTGAAAGCCCTCAAACAGAGCTAAGCACACTAAGGAAAGTGATTCGATTTGGTTGCAATGCTGGTCCTATTCTGACCATCCTATGAAACAAATCTATTGCATTCTCCTCTTCACCGTTCTGTAAATTGGCTGCAATAATTGCATTCCATGAAAAATATCCTTCCTAGTTATACTTTCAAATAATTGGTTTGCATCTTCTAAATTACCACACGTGGCATAAAATGTAACAAGAGAGTTCCACAGATTAGTGGCTTCTATCAGTCCATCTTTTGATAATTCTCCTATGAATCGTTGCTCTGAACTTGTCTTCCTGCAGAACTGCAAGCATCAACAATAATAGCATAAGTGAGCTTCTCTGTTTTTCTCTGTTCTTCTTTAAGGATTCTCCTCAATAGCAAATTCTTTTTTCTCTTGGAGGAAATGCACTCTTTGACCCAATTACCTTTTATTGATTAGGTTTTTTTTTTTTTTTTTTTGTAATACTTTCAGTTCCTTGACTCTTGATTTCAATAAAAATGGTGGTGGAGGTCCTAGTCCCTAGATTGTTTGAGTTGAAGGTTGGGTGATTTCTTTCATGGCCCTAGGAATACAAGTTAATTTCTAGAGAGATAAAGAAGGGTAAGAAAGAGGGCAAAATGCAACTGACTTCTTATTTGATGATGTGGCACATATTGAAACTCAAACAGGGGTAGTGAAATGATACAAGTAGTCAATGTTGCACATGACTTGTTTTGAGGTATGTGTATGTGTTCCAAAGCCTGGGAACATGTTTGAGGTCCATATCACCTGGCATTTAGGAGGGTGTTTGTATGAATTTTTGTTTTTTTTTAGAATTTCCCATCCGTAGGAATTAGGCAAAGATAAACGTTAATGGATCAAATATAGTGTACCCAATTCAAGATTGTGTTCATATTAAGTCTTTTTGTGCAGAAATGAGTTGTAATGAGGTAGTGAAATGATATGTGTAATGTTGGTTTAATGTGAAATGATAGCACCAACTTGTCTCCTATGTTTACTAAGAAAGCAGATTGGGTTCAACCTGACCCAACCCAAAACCCACTTGATTGTCAGATGGTCATGTGCAACCATTTAAGTTCTTAGATACTCTAAAACTAATTATTTAGTCATACAAATTTAGTAATACAAATTTATACCAAAAGGGAAAATCTAGTTGACATTAAATAATAAAAAAAATTCAATAACCATGATTACTCTTTTGCAATAACCAAAATGGCAGTTCTCTCCTAATTCTTTAGACATTTTCTCCTGAAATGGCATAAACAGCATGATGGGCTCCATCTTTTATTTCCTGGTATAGATAAAAACTTTAGTACAAACCCATATAGGGTCTTATAAGAAATCAAAATAGTGAATTGCATATATTGTTACGCCGAAACAGCATTCAATAGAACCTTCATGCAAACACATATCGTATATATAAACATGGGTAGTGAAATGAAATCAACACACATGACTATGACACCCAAGACAAATTCCAAGCCATGTAGGGTCTTATAAGAAATCAAAGTAGTGAAATGAAATACTCTTAGGCCAAAACATATATTTTCATAGAAATATTATAATGAAATTTGTCATCCTTAAAACAATACAGAAATTAAAATTTTTCATAGATTTTTCCAAATATTGTTCAATACACCAACAATTTCATTGTTCAAATTGTTCGCATATTTGAGCTTCAGCTTCATAGATTGATTTGTCCCAAGTTTGGCCTTTGTGATGCAGAAATGCATGAATCAGTTTTGCCCTATACTCTGTTATGTACTCGTCTGAAAGGCTTGGCTTTATTTCTCCATGATTTGCCAATTGTCTCATGAAATAGAAAATATAAACTCCACAATTGACACTGCAAGGAAAAAAAAAATTCCATGGTTATATTCATTTCAATTAATTTCTAAATATAATTGTATTGAATCTTTGTAAACTGTTACCTTGAAGAACTTTGTTGTGGGCATGCATTAAAAGATATCACTGGACCATCAATGTCATTTGTTTTGAACACACCTAGTTCAACATGCTCTTTCATAAACTCTTTCATATACTCCCACTGTAAATAGTAGAATAATTCAGCAAAGAAATCAGTAGCAGGGAAGTATGTAAATAGTAGAATAATTCAGCAAAGAAATTAGTAGCAGGGAAGTATGTAACAAGTTTATTTTTTTGATTTAGTGTACAAGTCTTACAAATTGCTTGGTGTCCTCAAAGTAGGGTTCTTTGCTTCGTTTTGTCCGTGGGTGTAGGGAGTTGTAGTGTGTCCTTTGTGCATGAGATCTCTCAAATACAAGCAATGTCTAATGATTCACTATGGTTCGTCTACCACTGGTATTTATGGGAAAGTACAACAAGTTAGCTTCAATAATTTTGATAACATCTTTACCTAACTTTGTCAGTGAATGTTGCTCTACCTTGCTATTCATTACAGCCTTGAAGAAGTGCCAGAAAGCAGTTCTTTGTAGAGCTGCTATATAATACTTCTTTAGGTTCATTTGTTGTATCAAAATCGTAATTGAGTTCATGTTTGACATGAACTGTGGTCGGTAGTTTTGTTTATCTTTGGAGATTTGTTTATCTTTTTCTTTTTTTGTCCTGTAAGAAAATGTGGGCCAAGTCAAATGCAAATCATGTAGGAACTCATAGCATTTTTAAAGTAGTCAAAACCTACACACATAGGCCAAAAAAAAAAAAAAGAGGATGTCACCCTCATGCAAACTCATATGGCAACTCAAAGTCACGTAGTGAAATGAGTTCAAACCAACTAAAATATGGGCCAAGTCAAATGCAAATCATGTAGGAACTCGTAGCATTTTTAAAGTAGTAAAAACCTACACACATAGGCCAAAAAAATAGAGAATGCCAACCTTAACCAAACTTATATAGCATATCAAAGTCACATAGTGAAATGAGAGCAAACCAACTAAAATATGAGTCAAGTCAAAGTGCAGCTCATGTAGGAACTCATAACATTTTAAAGTACTCAAAACCTACACACATTGGTGATCGACTCAGATGACAAGGGAGATTATTCCTTGTCAGTGATCAAGATTAATTAATTTATAAAACCGCGTGACTGATAATCTCAATTCGATTATGACTAGTGAGCACGGGTGTCGAACCACTGGGAAATGCAGGTTTATAATAAAAGACTTTTTAGAATTAATTCAAGTGAAAAGAATATTGTCAATTTAATTGGTTGGTGGAAAATGCTCCGATTGGGTCGAAGCGAAAATGCAGTAATTTAATACAGCTTAGTTAAAAACGCAATTAATTTGGTGGAATGAGCGGAACTTGGGTGAGAAGCCCATTGAATATCAATTATACAATTTATATTATAAAATCCTCAATTTAGTAATTATGTATGGTGGTTCTTCCAACTACAAGAAGGAAGTCCCAAAAAGATTATGAATACAGGACCGGCAGGTTTATCCTTGAAAAGAATGGAATATCGCTATCCACCTTAAATGAGGAATAAAGCATGCTGGTTTGTATTCATACCAATAAGAACCATTGCATAATTATATAATTGCAATCACAGATGTACAATTATATGATATTATATTTAGCGATAGTGTGCGGTAAAACCTTCACAACTATGCAATCACATAATACAAATAGAGGGATGTTTATAAAATAGGATTGTATAACGAATCCAACTTCATCCTCACCCAAGCTTGGAGTATTAGCTACACATCAATGGAGGAGAATATCCTTTATCCATGACAAGCTCTAAGGGTTCACGGGATGGAAAAAATAAAAATAAAAGCAGTAATTAAATGACTGAAGAAATAAGGAAAATTGCAGAAATAAATAAAGAAAATGGCGGAAATAAATAAAGAAAAGAGCTGAAATAAATAAAGAAAAGGGCTGAAATAAATAAAGAAAAGGGCTTAAGTAAATAAAGAAAATGACAGAAAAAGTAAAGAACAATTCTCAAGTGAGAATTGAGCCATGCATAAAAAGGAAAAATAGCAGAAAAGTAAAGTACTGAAAGTAAAGACTGTATATTTAAAGAGCAATCCTCAAGTGAGAATTGAGCCAGACATTGGAAGAAAAATTGCAGAAATTGGAAATTGCTGAAAAAGTAAACTGCCGAATAAAATGCGAAATTAAACTGTAACTTGAAGTCTATTTAAAATAGCAGAGTAATGATTCAGAGCGAAAGTCTTGAACCCTCTTTAAGTCACATGGAACCTTGTATTTATAGGCTAATTTACAAAAGACCAAAATGCCCTTGAAAATATCACAAAATATCTTGAACAACCCACAGCCGCCTCATGTCTATCGATAGCGAGATTTGGCTATCGATAGAACGTCTATCGATAGCCAAATCTGGCTATCGATAGCCAAAATTTTCTGTCCGCAAATTCTTGATTTTTTTCGCTGGATTGTTTCCTCTTTTATCCTCCATGCTTCATCAATCATCTTTTTTAATGGAAATATTTATCCAATTGATGCTCAGGCAAGTCTTCTTCATTGTGTATTTGAATTTGAACATATCTATTCAATTTTCCTACAAAAGTGAAAATTAGCATATTCCTATGAATAAAACAAATACTAGCCTTTATTATGCAATTAAATACATAAGAAAACATAGCATTACCATAATTTAAGGCATGATTGTGGTCCAATCACACTCCCCAACTTAGGTTTTGCTAGTCCCTTAGCAAATAACTATACTCCTATTAACAAGAAACTTAAACCTATATATTTAAAGCCACTTTCGCAGGGAATCGCGATTGCATTTGGCACATGCAATAAGCCTTTTAAACCCCTAGAATACCCCTAGCGGACGAGTGAAGTCTCGTGAGGGTTTGCAGAAATGGTACCCACAAACATGTTACTAATAAAAGAATCAAAAGATGAAGAAAACAAATGTTAAAACTAAAAAAAACGTAAGTCAAGCATTAGAGTTTATCTACAGATATACCCAGTACACAATTGAGAACCTTAATACAGAAAATGCTATCTTTAACAGGTAATTAGCCAATTTTCAATGTGCAGTGAAGGTGAACTTGATAGAATCAACATAATTGCAATAAGAATATAGATCAACCCTAAATAAGCTTTAACTTCAAAGCCTCACTGGTGGTCACTCGCAAAGAATGTTCGCTAAGGAATGTTAGTGACCCTGAGTCCCAATTGGATACATATAAGTTTAATACTCATACATTAAGCTCAATTTAACCAATGGAAGATGAAAGAAACGAAGTCATATATGCATAGATATTCAGTTCATACATATTCAAAAACTTAAATAAACAAGTAATCATAAGAGAATAGTGCATATAATTTGAAATCAAAAAGGACTTTATAGGATTGTAATGTTTTTGGTTTGTACACACACAAAAAAAAATTTTGAGACTGCAAAATAGGATGGTTTATATATGTGTTCAAGGTTACTACCCTGAACCATCCTAAAAACCCTAAACTAACCCTTAGCAACTTAAAATTCTAACCAAAAGATAACTTAATACTCAAAAAAAAAAGATCCCAAATCATGACTGTGTATCATCTCTCTACTCAATATCAGCGCGCATGGTCCTCTGCAATGCTAGCTGAGGTGTAGAACTGACGAACCACATTGGGCTTGTAGCCCTCGCCCTTCCTCAGCCAGGTGCGGAGGCGTCTGTCTGACAGTGTCTGTACGAGCAGGCCTTCGTATTCGAAGGCTTTCGAATCCACATAGCGCTCGACATTGAAATTCTTTGCCGCGAATACCTCATGCCATAGTTTCGGAGCTCGCCGGGTCGGTAATTTCTTCAACCCTTCCTCCGTCACCGTATAACTCTCAAAATCTCGAGTCATGCGAGGCTCGCCGGTCGTGCCAATCTCAGGGTGCTCAGTATCAGGAACCTCCTCCACATAATGTGAACTCGTAGGAGGCGCACTCTCTGGTGGCTGACTAGAGAACTGTCCTCTCGTAGATAGTCTCAGGACGGGTACTGGAGGCATGTCGGAATCTCGAGTCATGTGAGTTTGATTTTTTTTTTCTTTCGATTTTTTTTTTTTTGATTTTTTTTTAACTGGAAAGGTAAACATACTTGAACTCCTAAAATGACTTACACCACTCTATTTACTCTAAACTCTCTAGATACCCAAGGCTGCTACGTTTATCAAATGAATTGGCAACTTTGAAGCTCGAAATAGGGTACTACGGTTGATCCTAACACACTAGCAAGAATATACAAGGCACAAGGACTCGAAAGAAGGCCTAAAATCATTTTCCAAATTATGCACAATATTCTCAACTGATTAACAGGTTATTTGCATTCTAAATACGCATGGAATTAAACACATATGCAAAGTATAACCATAAAGCAACAACCAAGTACTGAAATGATATATTGAATATATGAGTCCCAAGAATGAATTGAATGGTTCAAATTTGTTCATTCGTTGTCACAAGTTTCCACTTCATAAAAAAAAAATTTTCAACAAGATACTAGAATTGAGAGATATGAAGATTAAACCAAGTTCGTGCATGTGCATAAATTGAATACAGGCTAATCATAGTAAAGTCACATTTAGTGAATCAATATTGTAACAATGGGCAAGATACAAATGTAAGATTAAAACTCTTGGTTCTAAACTTACCAAGCCTATACAATCAATGAAAACACGAGAATTGCTATAATTTATACAAAAAGAATAAGAAAAATAAAGCATTATTTGTCAAAAATTTTGTCTGAGAAATAGAATTATACGGTACATAAAATGCAATATATTTGACAAAAAGAATCATAGAATAAATAAAATGAATACAACACCTCCCAAACTTGTAGCTGACATTGTCCTCAATGTTCCAAGGAATGTCGCAACAAGGATGTCCTGTAAACACAAACAAAAGGTAAAACAAAATAACGCGAATATACAAGGGAAAACAAGGGTTTCCTCCCAAGAAGAGCTAAGTTTTACGTCTTCAGCCAGACGTGAAAGACCTCCATACTCAAATTCATTTCTCTTTTGGTCTCCTTCCTACAATCACCATTTTTTTCATGAGTGTTTCAGGTTTGGTATCTTCCGTTGAAACTAGGGAGGTAGATGTAGGAGTGTCAGGCAATGCCTCTTGTACTTCTTTGTCAATAAGATCAACAATAGAACAGTCCTCAAAGTTATGAGGATGAACAGCTGTATTGTAGACTTGTAATTGAGCCTTTAAATTCCCAAACGACACCTTCATGATGCCAGTCCTACAATGAAGGACTGCATTAGCAGTTGCTAAGAGAGGTCTTCCTATGATTACAGGGATTTGTGGCCTATTGATGTCAACGGGCTCCATATCCAAGACTATAAAATCTGCAGGAAAGACAAAAGAATCTATCTTTACCAGAACATCCTGTAGTATTCCTCTAGGTACCTTAGTGGACCTATCTGCAAATTGTAGGATCGTAGGTGTGGTTTGGAGTGTTCCAAGCTCCATTTTGGCGTAAATTGAATATGGAAGAATATTCACACTTGCGCCAAAATCGACTAACGCTCTATCAATGAAATGACTTCCTAAGAAGCAAGGTATAGTTGGCGTTCCAGGATCTTTTCTTTTAATTGGAGCTTGGAATTGACACACAGCACTTGCTATGTCAACAGGAGCTATGGTTTTAGACAAGTGCACGCGCTCCTTGCGTTGCTGTGTGCACATTTCCTTCAAAAATTTAGCATATGAAGGAATCTGTTTAATGGCATCTAGTAGAGGTAAATTAATATGAACACTTTTAAACACCTCTAACATATCCGACATGCTAGCCCCTTTCTTCGCTCTCCTCTCAGGCGCAATCAGCGCAGATGGGAATGGGGCTTTTGGCACATAAGATGCCAATGGATCGTCTAAAGCTGCGGGAAAGTTATCCCTCGAAGCTTCAGACTCTTTCTCTATTGCAGGTTCTTTCTCTTTTTCTCTCTCTTTCTCCCTCTCTTTCTCCCCAACTCTATTATCTACCACTTTCCCACTACGCAAGACTGTAACAGCCTTAACATCCTCATTACATGAAGGGTTCTGAGAAGTCGAACTATCAGCTACAAAAGCTCCCTTGGGATTGGCAACAGCCTGACTCGGGAATTTCCCTTCCTCTCTGCGACTAAATGAAGCCGCAAGTTGGCCCATTTGGGTTTCTAACTTGGAAATAGATTGGGAATGGGAATGAGTGAGTTGTGCTGAAGCCTCTAGACTTTTCAGGGTAGCTAGGACTTGTTCCTCAAAACCAGGCGTTCTATGAGGTTGTGGTGGTGGTTGAGTCACAGCTTGACTCTGATACTGGGGTGCAGGTGCTTGAGGAGCACTATAACTGGGGTACTGGGGTTGCATCAGTGGTGGTCTATAGGGTTGACTGACAGCAGGGTTACTGCTATATGTGGGTCTTGCAGGCTGACTAGGATTTGATCCTCTAGGCTGACTAGACCACTGGAAATTGGGGTGAGTCTTCCACCCAGGATTGTAAGTATTGGAATATGGGTCATTCCTAGGTGGTGCATATCCTTGAGCAGCATTAACCTGCTCTTGGACAAACTCTGGGTACTGACCTGCTATAGGACAATATGGGGTCTCGTGAGCTGGGTCAGTGCAAATATTGCACACTAAGTTGACAGGTTTCACATGGGCTTTTGAAGATTGCCCTTGTGCCGCTATTAACTGGTCAAGCTTTTGAGACAGAGCCTCAACTTGTTTATTTGCCAAAACTTGGGTGTCCACATCATAAATACCGCCCTTTTTGGGAGGCGTTTTCTTTACTAACGCATCGTCACGGTTACCTAAAGACATTGAGGCCATGTGGAAAGAATCCTCACTCAATGCTTCAAATAAAGCCCACATTTCATCCTCACCTTTACTTAAAATAGCTCCCCCACATGCAGATTTCACAGTCTGCGTGTCACCCTCAGTTAAACCTCTAACAAAAGACTCTATGATTTGCCACTTAGGTACATCATGATGGGGGCATAACCTAAGAAGTTCTTTCATTCTTTCCCAGGCTTCGTGAAAAGATTCCTGTTCATGTTGGACGAAGTTTGTTATACCTCGTCGCATTTGGTGAGTTTTACCGACAGAGTAAAATCTAGACAGGAATAACTTTTGGAGCTGTTCCCAAGTAGTGATAGGGACAGGGGTTTGGAGAGTACAAAGCCAGTGTTTGGCCTTATCTTTTAAGGAAAACGGGAATAGAAACAATTTCAGGGATTCTGGATGGAAACCCTGAATTCGAATAGTAGAACATATCCCTAAAAATTCCTGCAAATGGTCATACGAGTTTTCTCTATCTAACCCATAAAACGTAGGAAGCATCTGAATGGTAGCATGCTTAATCTCGTAGATGAGATTCTCAATGTGCGGGATTTGGATACAGGAGGTTGGATTAAAACTATTGGGCATGAAGTGATCCCTAAGAGTTTTGAGACCTTGAGGCGCTTGAATATTATCCGCAGGTAACATGACAGTGTGTGCAGATGATTCAGCCATTTCTAAATGATGCAAAGGTACTGACTCATTGGACTGACTTTGAGAAGCTTTAACAGCTCTCAGAGTTCTTTCTAATTCAGAGTCTAAAGGAATTACGTTTAATGACAACGACCTTCTACCCCGCATAAAAGAGGTCTCCACAGATAATCACGGAATTCAATAAACAAATAGTGAGCAATTAATCTTTAGCTTTTAATTTGTTATTTTAAGCGCGCGGGAGTGAAGCTCCCAATTCCTGATTTCAGCCACCTGTAGTGAAAATAATAAATAATAATTATGATATATAGCTATTAACAATATAAAAGAATATATATATAGTAATATGAACAGTATTAATATTTACGACTTAAATTAAATCCCAATATTCTTTTTAAATAAACCGTAATTCCCCGGCAACGGCGCCAAAATTTGATCGACTCAGATGACAAGGGAGATTATTCCTTGTCAGTGATCAAGATTAATTAATTTATAAAACCGCGTGACTGATAATCTCAATTCGATTGTGACTAGTGAGCACGGGTGTCGAACCACTGGGAAATGCAGGTTTATAATAAAAGACTTTTTAGAATTAATTCAAGTGAAAAGAATATTGTCAATTTAATTGGTTGGTGGAAAATGCTCCGATTGGGTCGAAGCGAAAATGCAGTAATTTAATACAGCTTAGTTAAAAACGCAATTAATTTGGTGGAATGAGCGGAACTTGGGTGAGAAGCCCATTGAATATCAATTATACAATTTATATTATAAAATCCTCAATATAGTAATTATGTATGGTGGTTCTTCCAACTACAAGAAGGAAGTCCCAAAAAGATTATGAATACAGGACCGGCAAGTTTATCCTGGAAAAGAATGGAATATCGCTATCCACCTTAAATGAGGAATAAAGCATGCTGGTTTGTATTCATACCAATAAGAACCATTGCATAATTATATAATTGCAATCACAGATGTACAATTATATGATATTATATTTAGCGATAGTGTGCGGTAAAACCTTCACAACTATGCAATCACATAATACAAATAAAGGAATGTTTATAAAATAGGATTGTATAACGAATCCAACTTCATCCTCACCCAAGCTTGGAGTATTAGCTACACATCAATGGAGGAGAATATCCTTTATCCATGACAAGCTCTAAGGGTTCACGGGATGGGAAAAATAAAAAATAAAAGCAGTAATTAAATGACTGAAGAAATAAGGAAAATGACAGAAATAAATAAAGAAAATGGCGGAAATAAATAAATAAAGAAAAAAGGCTGAAATAAATAAAGAAAAAGGCTTAAGTAAATAAAGAAAATGACAGAAAAAGTAAAGAACAATTCTCAACTGAGAATTGAGCCATGCATAAAAAGGGAAAATATCAGAAAAGTAAAGTACTGAAAGTAAAGACTGTATATTTAAAGAACAATCCTCAAGTGAGAATTGAGCCAGGCATTGGAAGAAAAATTGCAGAAAAAGTAAACTGCCGAATAAAATGCGAAATTAAACTGTAACTTGAAGTCTATTTAAAATAGCAGAGTAATGATTCAGAGCGAAAGTCTTGAACCCTCTTTAAGTCACATGGAACCTTGTATTTATAGGCTAATTTACAAAAGACCAAAATGCCCTTGAAAATATCACAAAATATCTTGAACAGCCCACAGCCGCCTCATGTCTATCGATAGCGAGATTTGGCTATCGATAGAACGTCTATCGATAGCCAAATCTGGCTATCGATAGCCAAAATTTTCTGTCCGCAAATTCTTGATTTTTTTCGCTGGATTGTTTCCTCTTTTATCCTCCATGCTTCATCAATCATCTTTTTTAATGGAAATATTTATCCAATTGATGCTCAGGCAAGTCTTCTTCATTGTGTATTTGAATTTGAACATTTCTATTCAATTTTCCTACAAAAGTGAAAATTAGCATATTCCTATGAATAAAACAAATACTAGCCTTTATTATGCAATTAAAAACATAAGAAAACATTGCATTACCATAATTTAAGGCATGATTGTGGTCCAATCAATTGGCCAAAAAAGAGAGGATGCCACCCTCATGCAAACTCATATGGCAACTCAAAGTCACGTAGTGAAATAAGTTCAAACCAACTAGAATATGGGCCAAGTCAAAGTGCAGCTCATGTAGGAAGTCATAACATTTTTATAGTAATGAAAACCTACACACATAGGGCAAAAAAACAAAGGATGCCAACCTCAACCAAACTCATATGGCAACTCAAAGTCACGTAGTGAAATGAGAGCAAACCAACTAGAATATGGGCCAAGTCAAATGCAAATCATGTAGGAACTCATAGCATTTTTAAAGTAGGAAAAACCTACACACATAGGCCAAAAAAATAGAGAATGCCAACCTTAACCAAATATGGCAACTCAAAGTCACGTAGTGAAATGAGAGCAAACCAACTAGAATATGAGTCAAGTCAAAGTGTAGCTATGTAGGAACTCATAGCATTTTTAAAGTAGTCAAAACCTTCACACATAGGCCAAAAAAAAAAAAAAAAGAGGATGCCACCCTTATGCAAACTCATATGGCAACTCAAAGTCATGTAGTGAAATGAGTTCAAACCAACTAGAATATGGGCCAAGTCAAAGTGCAGCTCATGTAGGAAGTCATAGCATTTTAAAGTAGTGAAAACTTACACACATAGGCCAAAAAAATAGAGGATGCAACCTTCAACCAAACTCATATGGTAACTCAAAGTCACGTTGTGAAATGAGTTCAAACCAACTAGAATATGGGCCAAGCCTAATGTAAATCATATAGGAACTTATAGCATTTTTAAAGTAGTCAAAACCTACACACATAGGCCAAAAAAATAGAGAATGCCAACCTCAACCAAACTCATATGGCAACTCAAAGTCACGTAGTGAAATGAGAGCAAACCAACTAGAATATGTAGTGAAATGATATGGCAACTCATATGGCTACTCAAAGTTAGGTAGTGAAATGACAACAAACCAACAAGAATATGGGCCAAGTTAAAATGTAGCTCATGTAGGAACTCATAGCATTTTTAAAGTAGTCAAAACTTACATTCATGGGCCAAAAAAACAAAGGATGAGGCCCTCATGGAAAAACATATGGCAACTCAAAGTCAGGTAATGAAATGACAACAAACAAACTAGAATATGGGCTAAGTCAAAATGCAGCTCATGTAGGAACTCATAGCATTTTTAAAGTAG